>BQNB010066291.1:0-34620 GCA_026074375.1 Tanacetum coccineum
TTAGTTGTATAGATATGAAACATGAGGTTGTAGAAGATTGTTGGACTGTGAGTTTGATCATGATCAACTGCATCCTCGTGAGACATAATCTTCAAAGCTAACCCTTATTTTTCTAATATTAACGTATCTAACCTGTTGTTTAACACAAATACTATAAACTCTAATATGTTTAGAAGTGATATTGCACTTGATACTTTCAACATTCCCCCTCAATCTTTTGAGTTATGACTAAACATATTAATTAACTTCGATTTTTCACACAAAATGTTATGATGTTAAGCTTTTGGTAAAAATGTATGCAATTTGATTTTTAGAAGCTGTTACTTTTTATCTAGTCTGTATATTTCCTCATAGCAACGAGACACAAAATATGAAATGGTTAATAAGAGTAAGGCCAACATAAACTATTTTTGCTTTTTCATCAGTATTGACCTATAATCAACATAAATTGTTTTTGCTTCACCATTTAACACATTTGTTTCTTTGAACTCCATGGTATCGATTCCTTAGCCAGAATGGTTGATCCTACATTGAATGGCATGTATCCTATCAAGTCTCTGTCTCGTCTTGCTGACATCATTGACATGTGTGTTCAGGTAAAAGTTCTCGAAATTAGTTTTTGAAATAATTTTGGGTAAAATATTAATATTTTGGTGTTGGATACAGCCCCCCCCGAACATGAATTAAGCCCTCCCATGTCAGAGGTGGTGCAAGCAAGGTGAATTAAAAGTACATGTGACGAGGCAAGATATCTTGCAGATTACCCACTTACCTTCAACTTGGAGTTGTAAAACTTTCTGATTATAGAATATTTGATTTTAAATTTGAACGAATTGAACACTCCCTTACCCCGCATCACTACATGTACAAATGTGAATAGAAATAGTTGTTACTTGATGTGACAAATCTTGACTTGCACAATGTATACTATTTCTTTTGCCTTTAAGATTTAAAATAGAGCACGTATATTTATAGATAGCTAGTTGATTGGACAAATTTTGGACAACTCATTATGCATCAATACTTCTTCCACCCACTCCACCACCCTTAGGCTTTCTAGTTTCTACTATTTCACACTTGAATAATGCTTGTATAAACCATCACTGTCTGTCCTTGATTTGTACTTTCTGACCTTATATAAGGTTTTCACCATTTTAGAGGATCGAACAACTACATATATAGTATAAAATATGAACATGGTCCACCAACCTTCTCCGTAGAAGTATCCATCGCCATGATCACCACCTGAGATCATGAACATGAAAAAGCAAAACCAAAATCTAAATGGATGGAAGAGATGAAAATCAATCTAAGAGTTGAAGATATTTATAAAGTAAACCCTTTTGTTTGTAAAAAAAAGGTAACCGGCTTTGCAAAACTCATACTACTATAAAACTTGATCCAAAAATAATAAAATCAAACTTTTGTAGATGTTTCTATAGTTTGTTTTCGTGAATATATGTGCCAAAAATAATCAAACAAATGTGCTAGTGTAGTACTTACTTTTCGGCTAAAAAAAAGATGTCGCTCTATTAATGAAGAGAATTGGCAGCCTCAAAATGAAACATATATAATATGCAACTGAAAATGCACAAAGAGGTTAATAAAAGTCAGTAGGTGTAGTGTAACAAGCATTATCCGATAAGAAGCCAATAAGGACCCTAACCCGACCTTTTAAAAGTTCCGGCTCATCGGTTTGGTTCACATAACCCGGTAATATCTCAAGACCCGATTGCACCCAAGCCTATAAAGCATATTATGGTCGGTTCGGGTTCATATCGACCCTTTTGACACCCCTAATACATCCATAACCAATGACTGCAATTTAAATACAAAATGGTGCGGACGACTTCATATTGGCCTATATACATAAAATATCGTGACCAATGTTATGTTCAAAAAAAGTTACATCATGACCAAAATGCTATGGTATTAGCAATCACTAAACGGTAGAGTAAGGGGGTGTTTGTTTCGGCTTATATATGGGCTTATGAGCTTATTTGATTTCGACTTATATAACATAAGCCCCAATTTTCTGGCTTATATTGAGACTTATGGGCTTATATAAGATTATCATATCGTAATAAACTTATATAAGCCCACAAGTCTCACAATAAGCCAGAAAATTAAGGGTTATATTATATAAGCCGAAATCAAATAAGGTCATAAGCCCACATATAAGCCGAAACAAACACCCCCTAAATACTGGTTAAAATGAATGAAATGAACACAGGAGAAAGACTCAACTGATAAATGATGCACAATATTGTCAGAAATTTCAGTGAGCACCTCCCTGGCACTCTCACATTCGCTCAAGAATCAAGATTATCAAAAAGAACTCAATTAGAAACATCAGCACATTAAAAAACTTTCAAACAAGACTCGAATACAACATAATAAACAGTACTGTAACTTCTAAAGTGTTTGCAACAATGAAGAGCCAAGGAACATCATTTCATAACAACTATCTTAATCTTGCCTAGCTAAATCCATACATAAATTATAGCACTTGCTTGAATAAAGATCCGATAAACATGCATCAAAGCTAAATGTTAAAAACATTACCATTAGAATTCAGAAATTCGTACACCTTCTCAATTGAAAAACCCACAAAGTCAGCGCCGCGAAATATGTATATATTGTACACAAAGTGATCCAGAAAAATAGATACCTTTTAGCCTTAAATCGAGATTTGTGAGCCAATACCCATCAATGGAAGTCATCATTTTTGAAGATCTGCAACAATTTAAAGTGAACAAGAAATTTATTTAAAAAAAATCAGTAAATTAAAGTGATCAATAATAGTCATAATATTTTGACAATAACAATGCAAACATCCGGATAAATCAAATAGAGAATCAAATTTTACCTCAATATGTATGATGAAAAAGATAGAAAGATAAATTGGAGTATATTGTGTGAATGGCGTGCAAAAGTGAGGTAAAACTTTACCTATTGAGAAAATGAATGGCGTGCAGAAGTGAAGATAGTGAAAATGAGTGACTTAAGGAGTCAAAGTGGAACAGTGGCCAACTGTTGGACGCCACATGTAAGTTTGTTAGGCAGTTACAGTAAAAACAAGGCTTCTTTTTATAATATAGGTAGATATATCGTATGGACTATAAGTATATATATATATATATATAATAAAATATATAAATATATAATATATATATATATATATATATACGAAGAAGCCACATAT
Source organism: Tanacetum coccineum (assembly GCA_026074375.1). Lineage (NCBI taxonomy): Eukaryota > Viridiplantae > Streptophyta > Magnoliopsida > Asterales > Asteraceae > Tanacetum > Tanacetum coccineum. The sequence goes on from BQNB010066291.1 coordinate 3,206, forward strand.
AATTCCACGTGGCATCCCATAATGCCATGTCATAATGCCCAGTCATCCTTCAATCCATGTCATCATTTGTTATTTTAGAAATTTAGTAATTAATGCATAAATTATTTTACAAATTTAGAATTTTCGTCATTTATTAATGGGATTTTTTTTAAATATGCATATTTGGTTATATTTAAAAAAAATTGTCATTGACAAGGTTTGAACTTATTGTTTGAAATATTAACAAACAACATAACCACTAGCCAATTGTTTTTTTTGTTATTCTTTTTACAGAATTAAAATATATAAGGTCATGTAAAGAATAATTACTTCTAATATAATTTTCCAAATTTTGAGAACATAATTAGACAAAGAAAAAATATGATTTATTCTTAGTTGATATACATCTTATAAATTTGAATTTATATTTTAGTTTAAATATTCCATCCCAAAAAACCATGTCATAGTTTTAAAGTAACATGTTTTTTTTTTTTCAAAACCTAATGTGAAAAAATCTCTTTAGAACTTCCATGCGGTTTATTGTCATCTCTAGAGCATCACTTGAGGCTTTTACTTTTTGTTACTTTATGCCTGATAGAACAAAAGTTCCCTACCATCACATATAGTCTGGTTGATTTTTTGTTATAGCAAATGAAGTTTGGATATTAGATTCTTAACAAATTCTTACTCAATGCATTATTTTTCAGAGTCTGGTGGTTATAATGGGCTCATCACGAGTTGTACATACAGATAGGAATCGACTCGTGGTATTTCGCTCTATGGTCCTCCGGGAACCGGAAAGACCATGCTCATGTAACATGGATGGAACATTGTTTGATAAAAAATATTTGCCTTTGTTAAAGTGATGTGCGCATTTGCAAGTAATACGTAAAGTAACGTTTTGTTGTCAAATTGCATTCTTTTCTTGGAACTTCATATAGGTATTGCATACTCAAAGCACATTGTGCAATTATATTCATATCATGGTGGTGATGATGTGCGAAACCACTTATAGGGGTGTGTGTGTGCTCTAACCTTTTTTATTATTCTACAATAATTGTAAGATATCTATGATTCATATGAGCAACACCTTTAAATTGTTTTGGTTACAGATTGAGGCTCATGTTGGAAGTGTTAACGATCTTGCTTTCTCATACCCAAACAAACAACTTTGCATTGTGACATGTGGAGAGGATAGGCTGATAAAGGTCTGACTTCTACCAATCGATTTGATAGAAAAGACGGAATAGTGTGTATTTTTCGTTGGGGATTTCCTGGAAAAAATCGTCAGGTCTTCCTCCAATTTCTTATAAAAGATATTTAGTCCGTCAGAATAGAAGTTAAAGAGGGTATTTATGCGCGTCGTGTCCTGTATATGGATATCAAATGCCAGGGAGCCATTCCATTGACTCGTACTGATGAGAATTTTACTCCATGGGAAATGGAACAAAAAGCTGCTGAATTGGCCTATTTCTTGCGTGTACCAATTGAAGTATTTTAAGAAATGAGCCTACAAATGCATGCTTTCTCAGCAGGAGGGCAAAAACGCAAGAATCCTCTTTTTCTATAACATAACTTAATTGAAATTTATCTGTGATCACTACTATGTTGTTTTTTCATATAAACATTATTAATCCTTTGCTACGGAATGAATAGCAGCTGCTAATGTGTAAATATTAATTTCTCCGTGTACCAGTTTATCTTCTCAACAAACACTGATGGGAAAATAAAGGCGTGGTTGTATGCCACTATTGGTTCAAGAGTTGACTATACTGCTCCTGGGTATTCATCCGCCAAAATGGCATATAGTGCTAACGGAACAAGGTTTAAATAATTATTTTCTTTGCAATTTTTAAATTTTCTTATCTAGATTTGGACTTGGAGGCATCATCTGGCTATCTATAATGATAACTAAACTACCTATCTGATGTAATTATCATAACTAATAGGTTATTCTCATGCGGAACAAATAAAGAGGGAGACTCTTATATCGTTGAATGGAATGAAAGAGAAGGATTTATAAAGCACACATATGAAGGACTCAAACTGTCTGCTGAGGTTGTGCAGTTTCATACTGCCAGAATCGGTTTCTTACTGCTGGTGACGAGTGTATGATAAAAGTATGGGACATGGACAATCTTGGCTTACTGAAAGTATTCAATGCTGGCAGTAGTTTACCGTTACTCATCAGATGCTTCCACATAGATAACATCTTTTAATTTATATTTGACTTCGTAATTTTAGAAGGCAAAAATGGGCGGGTCGGAGGCAGGTTTTTGTAAATATGAAATGGGTGGTACGTATTGAAACAGGACAACCAAAAACACTTTTTCCTGGTTTGTTCGATTACCATCATGATAGTAATTGCTTTTCATGGTAACTTTATTTGGAGATTTCATGCATCTAACATGTTTGGTTACTTTCACCCTTATTTCCTCCAAGCTCTTTTTAATTTGACCCGTTAGAGATAGAATTTCACATAAATTAACCCATTCATATTTAGACGAATTAAAATTGCCATCTTTACTTGACTGGTTTTTTGTTTTTGATATATCTGCAGGCTTCACCTTGCATAAGATACGGCAAGGAAGGAAATCTGTTGGCGGTTTCAACGAATGAATATGGCATCAAAATTCTAGGTAATACTGATGGTATTAGGCCATTGAGAACTATGGATAACAGAGCTTTTGATGCATCCAGGATTGCATCTGCATCTGCTGTTAAGGTAGAGACCCCCATGACGAGCATGTTTGGTGCTGCTAACACATCAGTGGGACAAAATATTTTGGATAGAGCGACACCAATGCCCTCAACGGTGATGATGGTGAGTATTGTTTCTTGAGTCTGCTCATTAACTTTCCTATGTGTGCTTGGTTGAGAGAAAAATAAAATGCGATGCAACCAGAAACTAAACAGATCTGATTTTCGTCTAAAACCCATCGAGTCCCTTACCTGGACTCTGAACCAGTTAAAAAGTTTGGCTTTTATTTAATTTTAAAAAATAAACCCAAAATAAAATCGTCTTTATTTTCAAAAATAGCCGCGTTTGGCTATGGTTCTGAACGATGCATGTTTGGCTATTTGGTGTTTTATCTATATTGTATCTGATCTTCTATTTCAGACTCTGCTATATTGTAGCTGCATTATCGATCTAGGATGAGTACAAAAATGATATTCTGGACATGCCTGAAGGATCTTGCTTTCCAAGGTACAATCGCCACTCTTGACTCCTCTATCTATACTCTATAGTTTACCAAACTCATTTAGTGTTTAGCTTATTTAGTGTCTAGTATTTTCAAGTTTTCAGCTGGCAAGTAGAATGATTATTAATACACAAAAATACTACAAGTATGATGGTTAGAAAAACTAATAATCCCATCAATTAAGCTAACCCAAACACCCCTTAAGATGATTGTATCTGGAAATGTGAAAAACTAATAATAATCCTGTCAAATAGACTAATCCAAACACCCCCTTATAAACATTTTGACATTTAGAAACTTCATCAACGCGTATGGTCAAGTTTAGAAGTAATCAAAACTACTTTTAAAAAAGAATCCTAGAATTCCTGCCTTATCTATATTACCTTTTCTGGTTGTGTATGCATACATTGCAAATTCAAACATTTGTGTAACAACTAACAGATGTGTTATAGTTCAACGCAAGACTATGCTGCATTAAACCACCTAGGAAGAATTTAAACAACAATACCCATTCTTGATGTGGCAGGGTACACTAGGAAGTATTTACCTTTGTTTGTATACCACCAGGTCCAGAGAGCTTAAATGGCCAACTACAAGTTAAGTTAAATATAACAACCCGCAATTTTCATCAATGTAATTATCCATCTATTAAATTAGATGCACTGTAATATCCATCTATTAAATTAGATGCATTTTATATACCACCTTACAGTAAAATTGCTTTATCTCATGTGCAACGGTAACATGTATCTCTAAATAAACGAGCTCACATCAACCTCTATCAATGCATCTAAATCTATGTTAATATCATGTAAACATCCCAAATATGTCAAGTCTATATCAGCCAATAAAGACCCCTATGTCTACAGAAACCAAACTCACGAGAGACGAAGAAGGTGAGTCCGTAGATAATACCAAATATACATGCATGATAGGTAGTTTATCATACTTAACGGCAAGTAGACCCGATATCATGTTTAGTGTTTGCCTTTGTGCCCGCTTTTAAGAGGATCCTAAAAGATCTCACCTAGAAGCGGTTAAACGTATCTTTTGATACATTAAAGGCACTACGCATTTAGGATTATGGTATCCTAAGGGATCCGACATAGAAACAATAGTGTATGCGGATTCGGATCATGCAGGAGATTACGTGGATCGTAAGAGCACTAGTGGTGTTTGCACGTTTATAGGATGTTATCAAATGTGAAATCCTATAATGACTCCATAGATCATTATTAAGACTCATCTAGGGTATGATAACAATGATTGTAACACGCAGCGGAATATAAAGAACACAATCATGTTACTAATAAGGTTTTCTTTATTAAATATTAATAAAGAAACTAACTACTAACTACTACACACGCTTTCGTTTAGACTCTCATTAGAGAGACTATCTATGAATGGATCCTAATACTAGACGCCTTCCCCTCTTTATATAATAGAAGGGTTAGGGTTTACAAGACAAGATAAGATCAAAATAAAATTAGAAAACTATAAATCAGCATTAAATATTATTTGACTAATCTTCAATCAGCATGTTGATCTTTATCTTTTAGCTGAGCATTAAATACTGTTTGACTAATCTTCAATCAGCATTAATGTTATTCCAACTTTGTCTTGTAGGTCCTCCATCTTTAATATGTTTTGTCATAATCAACTCAAAGTATAATTCCTAACAATCTTCCCCTAGTTGATAATGACAAAACCAATAAGCACAAGCTTCCCCTGAAGCTAATATAGATGAAGAACTTCCCCTGAATCCATGCACTCTTCCCCTTTTTGTCATAATCAAATAGGAGTGCATGTAGATGGTAAATATATGAACAATAAGCTTCCCCTTAAAAGTATACTAACCATCTCTTGAATCTTAAACTCAGTAGCATAGATCAAATCTTCCCTCAGTGCGTAGAAGACATTATTAAACGTCTTTGAATCATGCATAATTCTTGTAGACAACAAATAGTAACATGCCGACAAATAAATTTTGTAAATTTATTTATGTTCATGCCAACGGCCACCATCACAGTGAGCTCTGTTGCATCAACGAGAAACCAGTCATGTGTGAAAAATCATATCATGAACTGTATCGTATCATACTCCAACCAAATCTGTAAAAGAGCGTGCAACAACCAATCAAGAATCATATCATGAACTGAATCTTCAAAACGAACTATACACATCATCATTGTTCAAAATCCAAACGCGTCTGTTGTCCCATATCGGACGATGCTAGCAGAAGAAATCGTAAGCAGACCAGTAGGAACCATAAAGCCTACCAGCAGGAACCATAAACTACCAGCAGGAATCATAAGCTAAAATTTCCGATGAAAACCTTATAAACCCTAGATCGAGAGCCACGAGGCTCTTATACCAATTGTGCAATATCGGCCGCGCTTAGCGGTACAAACTAGCTTATATGGAACCAAAAGCTAACCTGTACAACCAAAACTTGTCATTAGTGACCATAATTTCTGTCTCAAATCTGTCTCTAACTGTTGCCTGATGCTGTGTTGCTAATCTGTCACTGTATGCCACTTTCTTCAACCGGCACAACGACAGTAGGAATGTAACACAACCAATAGATACGATTGCAAGAGCCACACAAATGTGTGAACTACCATCGTAACCAAGACCGGCGACCAGTATTAACAATGAGCAACCAGTAGGAACACCATGTACCCAGCAGGAAACGAAACAATGAGTGTACATGGCAGTACTAAACCTTTGAATATATGTAAAGATGTCATTATATGACCACCAACAATCTTCCTGCTGCTATACCATGCCCATATCATTGACCAAAAACATGTATCATTAGGTACACAAACTCAGAAAATACCTAACCTGTATTTGTTCTGCAGCCCTTTCATAGCCTGTTGCTGCTTCTACTAGGGTTAATAAAACCCCTAATCTTTTCATTTTTTTGATTCAAGCAACAATAAACAATACGAACACGCCATAATCCAATCACAAACAGATCCAAACATACATAATCTCTTCTTTTTCTGAAATAGTGCTTACCAAACATGCTTATTACATCTCAGTTATGGATCATTATTGGTCCCAGACCCACCTCCCCATAACCGCCCATTGATCCATCTCAGATCAAATCACAACAATAATAATAGGGTTTGAAAAACGAGCTATTATTACGAGAGACAAACAAAAATTTGTATCTCAGCTAGAGTTCATCACGTTGAATCCCAGATTCACACTCCCATAGCCAGTTGAAATAATAATGGGGTTTAGTCCCAGACCAAAATGCGGCATTATTATGTTATGCAATAAACAGTTTATGAAGAACAAAATCAAATCAAGCAGAGATAAATATGATTGAACCATATCATTTTCATAATTAGGGTTTTATGGCCTTCAAGAACATCATGGACAGCAACACGACACCTTGTAGATCCTAGATCGAGAGCCACAAGGCTCTGATACCACATGTAGATCCCCGATCTAGCTCATCTAGGATATCATAACCATGATCTAGCGGAATAACAAATAATACAACCATAATTAAGAATAAGGTGTTACTACTAAACATTAATCCTTTCATTGTATTTGATCAGGATACAAAGGCTTACTATACTACTAAGCTACTAATAAGCTAGCTATATAAGCTAGGGTCATAAAAGACGTGACGCATTGAGTACACAACACACCTTTAGGTTTACTTTGTGAATTGATGAATGTTAATAAACCTTTGACGCTACCCCTCTTTATATATAGAGGGGTTAGGGTTTACAAGACAAGATAAGATCAAATTAAAAAATTAGGAAAACTATAAAATAAGCATGAAATATATTTGACTATCTGTCAATCAGCATTAAAGTTGATCTTTATCTTTAGTGAGCATTAAATATTGTTTGACTATTCTTCCAATAAGCATTAATGTTATTCCAGCTTTGTCTTGTAGGTCCTCCATCTTTAATATGTTTTATCATAATCAACTCAAAGTATAATTCCTAACAATCAATTGTGGCCTTTGCAATTAAACAAGCTAAACCTCCAGAAGGAACAATGTTCTCTAGATTGAAACTGAACATGTTGTTTTGTCTAGGGATTCTAAGTAAGACTTGATTTTCATCAGGTAACTTAAATTCAGGAGATAAAACAAGACATTCAGAGTCAGTGAAAAGAACCTTGTTCTTCTTGTCACACATCTGTGACACAGAAAAGAGATTTATAATGTTCGTAGTTTCTTTTCACAAAGCACACATCCTCAAAATCTAACTTTTCTGTTTTTATTTTACCTTTACCAGTTATGTAACCTTTACCTCCTCCAAAACCAACAGGGCCACCATTAAAGTCTTGAGATTCAGCAAGGTAGGCCTTGTTTCCAGTCATGTGTCTGGAACATCTACTATCAACAATCCCTTTATTTTGTAAAGCACTTTGTGGATAATCATGCACATTAAATAAAAGAGATTAGATTCTCTTAGGGACCCAAGCCTTTTTGGGCTTGGGTCTGCCTAGTGGTATATTTGAAAAGTGAAACAATTTCTAAGACTTGATCCACCATTATATTTAGAGACTTGGTTCCAGTAATGTCTTTTGGGTCTCTAATTACAACCTGCTGAGGACTTAACAGCAGTTTCCCTTTTTCTCTTAACAGCACTAACTACATTTACCTCAGCAGTATTAACCTTTTGTTTTGAAAAATTTGATCGAATGTGTGTTGTTCTATTAAATGACTTTCTAAAAGGTTGAATAAAAGAATTTATGAAAGCTAGCCTTTTGGTTTCTTTTAAGCATTATTCAACAATAGGTTACAATATAATATCCTAGCAACATTAAATTAGTACGTGCAACTTGTCTGTTAAAAGTAGGCCTAGCAGTATAAACTGTGTTGTACCGCTGTTCTAGCTAGGGATTAATGGGCATATTTCCAAGTTCTTGTTTGTACTTCTTTTTGTTACAAATTGGTTTTTTGATGATCATTCTTTGTACATTGTTCCATACTGGCTCTAATCTCCCTTTGACTAGACCCGCCTTAATCTTACTATTGTTATTAATTCTCTTGTTTAGCCATCATTTTCTCATGAAAATCACATATCTCTAATAAGATGGCCTAAAAACTTCAACATTACAAAACATGCCTTTTGTGGAGATCACCCAAATCCCATAACCCTAGTTTTTTTAGACATTTAACCACTACAATCCTTTTTGTCAGGTTTAGAACTCTTACTACATATGTTTTGTTGGTTAACAGTTTGCCTAGGAGATTTTACATGCTTTATCAGTATTATAAAGCAAAACTAGGTTATTTCGTTCTTTTGTGGATAGAGAACAATGTTCATCTTCACTATCTGATTCATATCCTCAATGATAGGGCATCAGACTAACTTTAGGTTTACTTACTACTTTGGGTTCATTAACAACTGGTTCAGGCATAAATTTATGTGTTTCTTCACTACAATTGGATTCACAAGAATTAAAGTCACTGCTTCTAGTATCAAATTCACTAGGTTTAGATTGCTTTGGGAGATCCAAATGTTAATTTGTGAGTATCTATTTATTTCTACTGGTCCAGGAAGGGATGTCTGTTCCTGTGTTGGAGGGGGAAACTGCTTGCATCCACTCTGCATTTTCTATCATTCAAGGACTATCTTCTATATCACTTGTACCTACTGAACATTACACTCTTTTGAAAAACTTCTTTTTCATAACTTAAAATAACACTTTTATTCATTTGTCACCATTACCCAATCCCATCTTCTCCATTAGCACTCATCATGACTATTTGCAAAATATTAAGATTTTAGAAAGAGTTGTGCCATTTCTTCTTCTTTAGCTTTTAAATCTTCTTTTTTTTTTTCAGCTACTGCCAATAGGTTTTTTTGGATATTGTTAAGGACTTGTTTTATCATCTAAAGTACAATTGTCATAAACTTATCTTTTCATCATTCCAAAGTTGACTTTGTTGTTGCGCAACTAATTGTGCTTCAACTTTCTTTTAAAGCTTGAGTATATGCCTGTTCATTTCTTTATTCGGCATTCTCCAATCGTTGTTACCTCTATGTTCTTCATATATATTTTTTGTTATTAGCATAAGACTCTTTACATTCTTTTGAACAAGAAGTTACCTCCTGTGTATGGAGAATGAACTGCCTGAAGCCATCAAAGCTTAAGTTATGTGTTCATCTTCTGTGTGGATGGTCCAATAACACCTTCTCTTCAAGAGTCACAAAGCTTTAGAGTCCTCCTGTTTACCAGATCTTCTCCTATTTTCTTTATCCTTATTCCCAGTGTTCCAAGTATCTCTCCTCCTACTATCTTGATTCCCTTTTGATCTGCACTCTCTAGCAAAATGCCATGTCTTATGACAACTATAGCATTCGACTTTGGTTTTGTTAAAACCAATCAGTTCCTTGGCATCAAATTGTAGCTTTCTACCTGTCTTTTTGTAGAACTTTTTCATTCTCATGGAAATCATGGGCTACCTGCCATTTACGAGTCCATTTCTCTAAATCAAACTCTATCAAGCTGTTCCAGATCCTCATGATCCAATTGTGGACAACTGGATTGATTTTCAAGTAAGGAGTATGATGAAGTATGTTCATATTATGAGTTAATGACACGAAGATTTAGAATCTACCTTAAGACAGTACTTACATCCATTATGTAATAAGCTAGTGTCTTCTATAACCGAATGCCACATTCTGTGTGTAGAGGATGTTGCAGTAGTAGAGCCTTTAAATCAGACTAAAAGACTATCATGATTATTATACAGTTCATCAAAACTGAGACTGTGCACTCTTGGGTTGGTCCTCATGATTAAGGAATAAACCTTAAGATTCCAGGCTAGGAATGGTTGGAGATAGGAATTTCTTATTTGGCATTTAAGTTGAGCACGTCTGCACCCATGAATTATCTGTTGAGCTCATCAAGACTCTGAACCTGTCATAGCCTTTTATGTAGCCCACTTCTGAGTTTGATACAGAGATAGCATTCAAACTGTTGCTTTAGGAATATACTTCTGCATCTTCTTCTGATTCTTCTTTTACACCAAATCTAAATTTGATAGCTTTCCCACATCCTCTGTAGCTGTCAGCTCATTTTATGAAAATTTTGCAAGGGATGATCTTCCTGGTAAACCCCATAAGCAAAGTGGGTCTTGCTTTTCTTATTTCTTTCTCTGGCTAAAATTTCTTCGGCAGTCTTAGGAAGGCAGATAGAAACCTTTATTAAACCTCTTATGGTATCAGTTGAGACCACTCACGGTCCATTTTTTTCTCCATCTTTGAATAACTGCCAGATAGAGATTAGTACTGGTTACTGGGCCAACTAATGTTCTATTTTCATGGCCCCAATATGTCATATTTCCCTTTTGAGGAAAATGGAAGTTTGATGGTTGAAATAGTGTGAGGAGTTTGTTATGTTGGTGTTTGTGATGGTGGTGGTGGTAGGTGGTGGAATATCATCTGTGGTTTCCAGCCATTGAATTGCTTTGTAAGATAGAGGTTTCATAACTACGTTTTGTTTTCTTACTCAGTGTCTTATCTACTGGTCTGGACCACTTGTGGATCCCTTTGAATATAGGATTTAATTCCTTGTTATAGGGTTGTAGCTAATATGAATTGATTCACACAAACTACAGGAGAAATAATGATTAAGAACACTATAAGTTATGCGGAATCTAACTTATAATGCAAAGAAGAACAATGAATATTGATAATTAAGCTTTTGTATTAATTGCTAACTATGAGATTGATAATGAACTGATATCTCTAACTATGCCGTAAGGGTTCCTTTTATACACAAAGGTAAAAAACCATTATCTTGGCTTACTAAAACGCACGTAAAGATCATGCATATCATTTTCCTATTAATAACTCTTGCATATCTCTTAACTGTTACTAACTTCTGAGCAGTACTTAACATTTTGTACTGTCAGTACTAACTATAACTAGCGATACTAAGTATATAACTAACGATACTAAGTTAGAAATGTATAATTCCCAACAGGATACATTTTTATAAACTTCTAAAGGGTACTTGAGGACAAGTAGGATTCAAGTGGGGGGGATATTTGATGACATCAAATAACATCTATTTTATAGCATCATTTATCCCATTTTATTAACCCATTTTGTATAGTTATTGCAAAGAATTGTTACTTAATCGTTTATATTTGAGAATTACAGTAATTATGGAGTAATTTGTGAAAGTTAGCAAAAGGCGCGCATTTTGGAGCTTAAATGAAGATATTTTGAAGATTACTATTCTGAAGACCAATACGCCGTATCCATCAAGGAATATATGGCGTATCCGTGCCTGCACTCACCAAAGACCACAGAGGTATAAAGATCAATACGCCGTATCCAGAGGTAAAGCACATTACGACGTTCAAGATATGGAGCAATAAATATTCTGGAAAGATATAAGTAGTGGTCCCTATTCAAATGAATTCCTCATACACATATCAAACACTTGGAATACGCCGTATCAACCGACCTTTCCAGACTTATAAATAGGAAAACTCAAAATGATTTTTTTTTAAGTGGCTAAATTCTTATATTGATAACCTACCATAAAAGTCAATTTTCAGAGGAGGGGAAAAAGAGCAAAATGAGGGTAGTAGCAAAACGTATTCAATTGCATTGGAGACAACGTGTAATTCCATATACTTTAGTAATCGTTCAGTTTTTGGTATCATTCGTTAACTCGGTTAGTTTACCTTGGCTAAATAATCGCTCTTGTATTTATTATGATGTTTGAAGGCTAATACCTTTGGGTATTAGCCACTATTATAAAGATCTTAATGTTTGGTATTTGTTTATCTCAATTTCTTGATTTATCGTTGAGTGCTTGTTTTTGTTTATCAATTTATACTTGTTTACGCGCTTTTGTATGCGACCTATCATTCAACTAGGTCTAGTAAAGCGGACCAAGCAGATCTAGAGTCCGAGATAGCTCTCCATATAATAATCTATACATCTAGAATCATAGTTACACAAATATTGTCCTTCTAAGTCTGTGTTTAGGATACGCTTCGGGCTTAACTAGTTAATTGGATATTGCCAATGGTTTATTGATCGTGTTGACTTTAAAGGTGAATAGTATAATTATCAAGTAATGTTTGATTCCATTGGATAGTTGGACAAGTGGACTACTAGTGTATAAATTTCCATTAAGCGGTAAGTGGGTAAAGTCTCTATGAGCTAGGGTTTAACAAGATCACCATTGCTTTAATCCCTAAGATAGATTATAATCAGCAAATAAGGATGCTTTATGCGGATGCTTTAATTATGACATAATTATTGTGTTTCGTCTTAGATGATGTAACGATTAAGTCTTTAGGATTTTTGCCACCTCCGAGAGTAGAAATAATTGCACTAAATAAACTAACCAACGTTTTATACAAATTAATAATGGTTGTTTTCTTATATAAGGTTCAACCGCTCTTTTATCCTTTGTTAATTAGCTCACGTGGGTTAAAGTACCTTGAACTGATTGTAGTCACCAACCAAACCCATGCCAGTCTCTCAGGCTGAAAAACCCCCTTTTCCTATTAGAATTAGGATTTAGACTGACATAGGGTTATCATAGATTTAGAATAGAATAGATATAACATAGATTAGATAACCAAGATATTAATTAAATTGATAGATTTAACCTCGCTTTAAGTGTTCGACATCCTACTTACCATGAAAACTACAAAATACGATTAGGTACACTGCCTGTTAAAGTGTTGTTTTTGGTTTAGTCGGTACAATATAAATTTAAAACTTGAATCATCTTAAATATACCATACAACGACAGCACATCAAGTATCATTTCACAAAGAATTTCTAGTGAGGATATTCTAAACAGAAAGAGAGATGAAATCCATATGCAAAAAAGCAAATCCAAAGTGTGTTCGAAAGAGAATTGGCAGAACACACAAAAAGATAAATAAAAATAAAAATATGAATAAAGCCTATGGCATGTGCTCTAAAAAGCAAGAATAAGCACATGAGAAAGAAACTGATCAAAAATATGTTCAAAAAGAATTACTAGAACATATGAAATAGACAGAGCGAAGAGAGACAAAAATGTCAAATGAATTGTTTGTTATCTAACATCTTATCTTCACTCATTCAGTAATCATCATTGCACAACCACAACATCAAGCTGATGTTCATCAAGATGAATTATGTCCACCAAATAGGAGATATGCTCTTATGGATGTAAACAAGAAAGTTGATCTGGAGAATCCGTTATGTCCTGATGAGAGTAGAATTCTGGTTAATGTTCTTTAGAATCATCCTCTAAGATTCAGCATTACTGCTTATTCATCAGTGCCATGGATATATATGTGGCAATTCTGGTATACTTTGTGTGAAGATGGATCAAACAATACACTTAAGTTTTTGCTAGACGGAAAAGTGCCCACTCTGACTCTTGATAGCTTTGTGCCTGCTCCAACATTGGCCGAAATGGTTCCATTTTACATCAACAATCTTGATTTCACTCTGGAACTATGAACAATCTCAAACTTCAAGACAACTGGTCTTCTACAACCATGACAGACACTGTGCAAGATGTTCTCAAGTGTCTTACTATTTGTGTCCAAGTTATGATTTAAGCATCGTTTAGATTATGCAGAAAGATTGAGATGCTTTTTGTTTCGTCAAAAATATTCATGTTGATTATTCTAAATTGCTTTGGTAAGGATTTCATTATTCACTCAAAAATCTAACAACCATGCTTCCTTATCCCAGATTCAAAAAGCTGATTGTGAGTCACTATATGACTGCATTCCATGATATCTCTAGACGATCTCATAATAGATATCATAACTTGAAGGATGATGTGATGATCAAAATCATCTTCAACTTAGGGAAGAATAAAGCTGTTGTTGGAATGAGGATTCCAGATTAGATGATAACCGAAGAAATGAAGCTAACGGAGAATTATCAGTTATATGCTAAGGTGTTTGGAGTAGATGTTCCTATGACTTAGTCATAGCCGACTGTGAGTACCCAAGGAACGCATAGGACAACTAGCGCCCCTAGGACACCTAACCCTGTTGTTGCTAAAGGAGAATCGAGTGCTCAATGAAGGACTACAGTTATTAGACTTCGTATTCCTCTATGATGATCTACACGACTTACTCCACCAACACCAATTCCTACTGCTGCTGAGGCTAAATATATAGTATTACAAAATACACTACAAGTAGTCTTGCAGAGCAGAAAAGTATGACGTGGAATGAACTAGAGAATATGTGGAGCAAGTCAAAGAGCACTTGTTGGCTGAAGAAATTGAAAAGTTAGTTGAAGGATCAGAAAATGTTGCTGAAAATGTTGCTGAATATGTTGATGAGAATGTTGAAGTTAGTAGTTCACCCCCTAGGAATGATGATATTCAAAATGTTCTCGGCACTAAGTTAGAGCCCAAGAGTGATAAGGAAAGTCCGAAGGTAGAGATAACTGTTGTAGTAACATCAGTAAATGATATTGACGAGGAGGAGACACCCTTGGGTAGTAGGTGATTATTAGTTGAAACGAAGAGATAAAGGGAAGGAGATAGAGGAGTCTAGGAATTCACCCTCTCCCACACTAATTAGATCTCCTAGGATTCATTCTAATCTCATATCTTTGGATATTGAGAAACTCTAGGAATTGACGAAACTGTCTACCCTTTCATCTCTCTATACCTTTCATCATCTTCACCATCACACAATCTATCTGTTAGAAATCGACTCTTATCATTATTCAAAGCCAAACCTGGACAATTCAGACATTACAAGAGTTTCTTTCAAGAGTTAAAAGGTTGATATGGTTATTTGTTTGAACATCTTTCGGCCAAGTTCATGCCAAGACGGAAGTTGTTGAACGGGCTCCATCGTCTACAATGAAATTATGATGGGAAGCCTTGCCTATGATAGTAGATGAGCGTATCAATAGACGAATTTCTATAGACTCAGGTTCCCATTACATAGTTGCACAAGGGCTTATTCTGGAAAGAGAAAAGAGTCAAGTAGATGTGGAAAAGATGATTGCTGATGCTATTCAGATAGAACGAGAGAATCTTCGTTCAGAGATTTCTTCACAACTTAATGATGCTATTGCTAACCAAATTCCTTCGCAGGTTGATTTGTCAGTCATATTTTACATGTGCATCCAACTCAAGTTACTCTAGCTTCTGCACAAGATCAACAATATCAATTGTATCTGATAATGAAAGACGATCCCTAGCTCCAACAAACTAATTTACCTATCTGGCTTGCACTCAAGTATAAGTTTGAAAGAATGAGTATGTCAAGCACTACTTGTAGACCTTCTGTTGTTCGCCCTAGAGATGAGGATGATCCTCATGATGGTGCTCATCCTGAAGGGGAGAATAGTGCAAAGAGGTAGAAGACATATGAGCATAGAATGATTGAACTTGGAGGTTCATCATCTGGCCTAGTCTATGAAAGTGAACCAGGTCCGTCAATGTCAGGTAATCAAGTACAAACTGATGACTTTGATTGTTGGACAAATTCTTGTGCCATAAATGATGATGTGATTCGAAATGAGAAAGTATTACAAAGAACTTGTGGATGAAATGTCACAAACTGTTGATGAAGCCAAGCTATGGAAAATGGTTGATGAAATGTTAAGACAATAGTGTAGTTTAGGAGATGAGCATCAATATCACATTTATCAGATGCAGAATTTCTTAAAGAGTGACGTTGTGTGGGAAAGCAGGAAAGAAATACTAGTCCCACCAGTTCAACCAAAGCCCACTCCAGTTGTTCAAAGCTGTTAAAGAGATCCAAAAGCTCCTGCAATGACTCTGGTTAATCAAGATCTGTTATACTTATAGAAAGGCAAGTCGAGACCTGAGAAGATTGCATTATCTCTACATAAGTTCCCTGTAGTTAATTTTCTGGTGATGTTCATAAAGATGAAAGAACATTCTGATGGGTAGACAAGTGTGTGATAGAGGTTTTATTCATATGCTTGTTATAGGGTTGTACATTAGAAGAATCCAACATGCAAAGTTTTCTGCATCAAGAGAAACAGAACTAGAAAGCCAAAAGGAAGAGATGTACCTCAAAATGAATTATTGTTTCTAGAATCATCAAGACATATGGGGAACTAGGTCATGAGCATAAGTTTGTCACAGAGATTGTTGCAAGAAGAGCCAATGGAAGAATAGTGTCTATCACTGAGTCAAATTATAAGAGTCTTAACAAGAATGATATAGAAGATATGTATATGCTAATCATAAATCACAAGGTAGACGACTAAGCTAAGACTAGATTGTTATGGTCATTATTAGTCTTCATCAGGAATACAGTGATCTGGGAAAGAGTTCATGACTTTCAACTAGGTGTGGAAAGCTATCAACAACAAGTCAATCTTACTGCACCAACGATCACCTTCCCAGGCATTGAGAAGTATAAGGTGCTCTCCATCATCTTTGAACCAATATATGGCATTATTTACAAGAATAGCAAGAAAGAAAGGGGAGTGATAAGACATCAAGAAGTTCATAAGTTATGTGATGCAACATTGAAAAAAGTCTTAAAAGGATTAAAGAGCTACAACAACGATATTAAGTGAGGCTATGTGACTCATAGTCTTAGTAAAGAAGATGTTGAATACTTACAATTATTTGATGAAGAGATTGAAGAACGGTTGAAGTGTCGTGATCAAATGAGAATATGGGAAATGTATGTGAATGAAAGACCACTTGGACCAAGGAGGGAACACCCAGAATAATCGACCCTTAGGGGGAGATTGTTAGGATCATAAAAATTGTCGATTATGTATCCTAAGTGGTCTTATTTAATATCAGTGCGTAGACTTTATTTTACTTGGCATAATACAGTTTGTAATAAGGTTTAATATGCTAAATATCAAAAATTGCATATTTACCAAAGTGTAGGGACTAATTAGCAAAATTAGGCAAATAAAGGAAGGAAGGAAGCCTCCTCCCTCTCCTATAAATAGCCTTCTAATCCCTCATTATGAGGTTGATGTCTTGTAACCAACTTTCCCTCCCTTTTTATCTTTTGTTATAGAAATTTAGAAATTGTGAAATCTTTCCTCCCTCTCTCAAATCTCTATATCCTACATCATTATATATTGTGTGATTCATGCTAAAGCATGACCTAACAGTGGTGGTGTAGTAGTAAACTCGTCTGTCTCAAAAGGTTTTATCTCCTCAGCTGAGGGGACAGGGTCAATAGCAGGTAGTGCAGCAGATTCGGCCAGAGCTAGATGCTCTTCCTCATCCTCGTCCTCCTCAAAGGCCTCCTCCACCTCCGCCTCCTCCTCATCATCTCCCTCATCAGCGAGATAATTAGCGAGATCCTCCTCAGGGTCCTCCTCTGGATTCCTCCTCCTTAAGGTTTCTGAGTCAACAACTGATCGTGTCGTTGTGTGGTGTTTATTTATGATAGTTCAAGTTTTAAATTTATATTTTGCCGACTTAACCAAAAACAACACTTTAATGAGCAGTGTACCCGGTCAGTGGTAGATTCATGGTAAGTAGGGTGTCGAACACTTGAAGCGAGGTTAAATCTGTCAATTAATTTATATTTTGGTTTATCTAATCTAAGTTAATTATAATCTATGTCAAACCTATGCTAATCCTATGTTAATTCTAATCCTAATCCTAATTCTAACAGGAAAATAGAGTTTTCAGCCTAAGAGACTGGCACGGTTTGGTTGGTGACTACAATCAATTCAAGCCACTTTAACCCACGCAAGCAAATTAACAAAAGGTAAAAGAGCGGTCAAGCCAAATATAAGAAAACTATATTAACCATTATTAATCCGATTAGAAAGTTGGTTTGTTTATTAAGTGCAATGATTTCTTCTCTCGAGGTGGTATATCATTCTTAAGACTTAGGCGTTACATCATCCTAAGACCTAGACATATTAATTATGTCATAATTAAAGCATCCACATAAAGCATCCTTATTCGCTGATTATAATCTATCTTAGGGATTAAAGCAATGGTAATCTTGTTAAACTCTAGCTCATAGAGACTTTACCCACTTACCGCTTAATGGTGATTTATACACTAGTAGTCCACTTGTCCAACTATCTAATGGAATCAGAACGTTATTTGTTGAATTATCTAGGTTCACCTTCTAGTCAACACGATCAATAAACCATTGGCAATATCCAATTAACTAGTTAAGCCCGAAGCGTATCCTAGACACAGATTTAGCAGGACAATATTTGTGATCCTATGGTTCTAGATGTATAAATCACTATATGGAGAGCTATCCCAGAATCTAGATTACTTGGTTCGTATCACTAGATCCAGTTAAATGATAGGTCGCATACAAAAGCGCGTAAACAAGTATAAATTGATAAACATAAACAAGCATTCAACGATAAATTAAGAAATCGAGATAAACAAATACCAAACATTCAGATCTTCATAATAATGGCTAATACCCGAAGGTATTAGCCTTCAAACGTCATAATAAATACAAAAGCAATTATTTAGCCAAGGTAAACTAACCGAGTTAACGAATGATACCAAAAACTGAACGATTACTAAAGTATATGGAATTACACGTTGTCTCCTATGGAATTGATAGCGTTGCTCGACCTCTTCTGCTCTTTTTCTCCTCTGAAAATCGACTTTTATGGTTTAGGTATCGAGAATATGATTTAGCACACTTAAAACTCGTTTTTGAGTTTTGTATTTATAGGGTCTGGAAGTCAGTTCGATACGGCGTATCCAAGGCATTGGATACGGCGTATTGGGGTTTCTTGGAGTAGGGACCACGTTTGATATCTTCCAGAATATTAACATAGTCTATCTTGAATACGGCATATTGAGTTTCTCCGGATATGGCGTATTGAGCTTCATTCCTTTGTGGTCTTTAGTAAGTGCAGGCACGGATACGCCGTATCTTCCTTAATGGATACGGCGTATTGGTTGTCAGAATCATTAATCTTCAAAATATCAATACTTCAAAATATCTTCTTTTAAGACTCCAGAATGCGCGCCTTTTGCTAACTTTCACTCAATATTAACTCATAATTACTGCAATTCTCAAATATAAAAACATTAAGTAAACAATTCTTTGCAATAAAGCTATACTAATTGGCTGTTATAGCATGGGATAAATGACACTATAAAATAGACGTTATTTGATGTCATCAACTATCAATTGCTTAATAGCCGCATTAGTCATAGGGGCGGTGGTTGTTGTGGTGGTTCTCTTTGGCGGCATTTTCTTTAAATCACAAGAAAGTATAATACACGTTAGATATCATACAATCATAAACGCGACATGACATATGCACAATAAATAAAATGAGATCACATCACATAGTGGAATATACAACTGAAGTGAAATCAACAATGACTTAAATAAATCGACATCTATCTATAACAATATCGATAATCATACATGATAGTTTCGTTACAAATGACCAATACAAATGCGATACAAAATGAAAATACGGTCCTAAGGTAGTGCTAGCTGGGAATTACCCATAATACTTAGCATGCCATATAACATAGCTAAAAGATGAAACAAAATCCCTACAGCCTACTAGCTGAGAGTTACCCATAAAACTTAGCAGGCTATGTAGGATAGCTAACAAATGATACAATACTAGCAGCTGCTACCAGCATCAGCTGATCCATCTTGGGGTCCTGCCTCTGCAGTGCGCACGAGCTCTCTGAACTTGTCATGCTCGTACTGAATGTGGCTCGTTAGTCTTTCCTCATCTCTAATCTCTTCTATATAGTTCATGACCATCACTTTACAAATCTTTAAGTTGGGGCTCATGGCCTGGCTCCTGCTCTTAGAGTGAGCCATGGCCCAAGGGCTTCAGCAGACTTCACACTCGTAAAAGAAACCATCAGCAAAGTAATTCCTCTATCTCGTCAACTAGAGAATCCAAACTATGTGCTCTCAGCAAAGGCTCGGTCAATCTTGTCGTTCCTTACCAATGCACCTGGAGCTCATGAGGTCTCCTGCAGGCGGTTCATTCGATTCTACGACTCATTGACCTCCCCTACGGCGGTCATCGCTCTACTCTCAGAAGCATGGATACTAGCATCTATAGTATCAACAAATCCATAGTCAGCCCTATAGGCTAGAGTATGTCAGCCCTACCTTTTGGCAGCAGCATCGTTGAACTCTCCCTAACCTAACCTACCTGTTGGGTGCAGTTGAAACAAGTCTCTTCTGAAGCGGGCATGTCCACCTCGGTAAGATCATTTTATGAGTTAGTACATGGTAGGCAACAGGGGTGGGCTGAATGGTGCATGGTAATGGTAGTGGTGATGCAGCTTCTCGACCGAATCATGGTCCGCTCATATAGCCTTAGTGGTGCCTTCAACTTAGGTTAGGGCTAGTATAGGTAGGTGGATGATGGTTAATGGTAATGGTGGTGAGGAATCTAGGGGAAGTGGATATGAACAAGGTGATAATGATGATGGTCCGGTGGTAATGAGTAGTGCCGAGCTACCGCAGCTAAACAATCAAGTGCATCGGTAGAGCTGACAGTGGATGTTTGGGGTCGACAAGATATCTTAGCCCTGCGAATTTAGGTGAGGTGGGTGTGGGTGCAATACTCGTCTATCTCAAATGCCTATGTATCCTTAACTGAGGGGACAGGGTCAACAACAGGTAATGTAGTAGAGTCGGTTGGAGCTAGATGCTCCTCCTCCTCATTATCCTCCTAGTCCTCCTTGAAGGCCTCCTCCTCCTCCTCCTTATCATCATCATCATCCTCTCCTCCGTCAGCAGGATACTCAGCAGGATCCTCTTTGGGGTCCTCCTCTGGATCCTCCTCCGAAGGATCAGAAGTCCGCAATTAGCTGGTGATAGGGTTGTAGGTGAAGTTGAATTAGCTCAGCCTGGTGAGGATGATCTCATAGGTACCTCATCGTTAGAAATTGGTATTACCAAAGTTTTTGTAACTATGGGTACTCTAGACCAGTAAATAATCTAGTTAAAGGGTTGGTCGTTAGGACCAAGAAATGTAGTCTGGTGATGGTGGGTGCTTGGGATCAGGCACGTAGTCTGGCGATGGTCGGTACTTGTCAGGAAACTACGACGCCGCTTCAGGTGCCCTACTAGCTCATCATCAGTTACATTAATGGAATCTCCATGGCTCTGAATCAGAATAAAACAGATGTGTAGGCTAGCCGTACGAAGATGACATGACGCTTCTGTTGTAACATAAAACTATACTTGCTATTTAAGTATATATCTAAGACATGTATAGTTAATATACATAATATAATATATAAGGTACGTATATTAGATAGGTAAGCATCTTAGTATACCAACTTAATGCAAACCATTAGTGTATGTATGTCCCGTGAAAAACTTTTGTATGATGCAATGTTTGAAAACGGTTATAGTTCAAGCAAAACATTTGACATGGTTCTCTATAACCTGGCTCTGATACCAATTTGTAACACCCCCAAATAGGGTCGCAGCAAAATAGGTTCTGAGAAAGTGTTTACTTAATAGATCTTAACACAAGATATGAGAACGACCTCTATATGGTCGTTTGAAATGTACATTGGAATTTATATAAATTGTTTGATTACAAAAAAGCACAAAAGGCTAACTTGTTTATCCTTGAAAATGTAAAGATTTTAATAATAACAGATATTCCCAAATGTTAATGCACCACAAATCTTTTCTATAGTATGTTGACTCTAAAATGATGACCACCAATGTATCCTTGTTTCTTGTACCTTATTAACCTCAGAAAAACATGCTTTAAAATGTCAACATAAAGTTGGTGAATTCATAGGTTTAAGTAATGTAAAGAGTAGGACCACAAGATTTCAAAGTGTAAGACATGTAATACATAAAATATCTCAAAATGTAATTACGAAATGCACTAAGCTCATGACACTGAAGCTACAACACGTATGTGTGCAATTTAATGCCAATAATATGCCCTTGTAGATGTTCAACCGCAACATCCAAACTCCACATGGTATACGTTCGTTATGTAAGCTTCGGTCTCAACGAAACTAGTGAGGTTCTATCACCTGAACGGGGATGTCAATCCAAATAGATTATATCATAAACTTCTGCGCTATACAACAGTAATGAACAGTTTTCTTGATTCATGGGCATAGTGAGTTATAGCTACTTAGGAAAACTCGTATTTTGTTTAAAGTGTTCTTGCGTCCTTATGTAAAACATCATGTTTCTTACCCCATGAATTGTAAATCTTGGAATCTGTATAAAATAGGGCTTATGAAATTACTCTCAAGTGAATGATATGATTATTGAGATCAAATAAGTGAAATGCTAGCGAAATCGAAAGCAACCTAATTAATTTATAGGGCCGTATGATGAGTATAATGTATTTAATATAAATACAAATATAAGCTAATATAGTTACATTCTCCAATCTATTAGTTTCTGTTTAAATTTATAAAAAGTCAAAACAATATTGAAATTGTACTTGTTAAATAAATGTTCAAGTATTTGTATCCGTAAAAAATATATTATTGTTGTCCGACAATTGATTATTTGATAATAATACTTGATTTAATATTTTTATTGTTTATATAAAGATTTTAATTGTTTTATAAAATAATATTTATGAAGTTAAAAATGTATATAAATATTATATAAATGAACGATATACAATATTTCTTACGTTTTATAACCCAAACGGACCCGAAAACACTCGTAAACCATATTTTAAATTCCTAACAGATTGTTATATTTTTATAAAAATTACAGAAAATTGTTTATAAAAATTAATTAGTTTTTGTAATTTCTATTTATTCGAAATCTTTAAAAACTCATAACTTACTCATTTTAACTCCGTTTCACTTGTTCTTTTTTTTAATTTTATTTGTTATGGAATCGTGACGAGATAAATTATTCAAATAAAATACTCACAGATTTTATAAAAAAATTGGTTGTCAAAACAGATGTAATTCAAAAAATGTTTTATAAATTCATTTTTATAACTTTAAATATCTACCCACAAAAAAAAAAATTCGTTCTCCTTCGTAATAATTCTGTTTTTTGAGTTCCTTATATGCATGGAATCCTCATGAGATGATCTAACATCATAAAACATTTATATACTTTTATTAGATCTAAAACTAGTTAATAGTTTTTATAAAACATAACTTTTATAAACATGTTATATATTTAATTATATAAACTTGCAAATATCAATACTTCATTCGTTATTGCTTTATTTTTCGAGTTACTTTTATGCATGGAATCATCATTGAGATTATCTATCATCCATATACATTTATATTTTTTTATCAAATTCAACAAACTTGTATTAGTTTTTATAAATAATTTTTATAAAAACACTTTTATATATTTAATTATCATAATCTTGTAAATATCATAACTTCTTCGTTATAGCTTCGTTTTTCGAGTTCTTTATATAACACCCCATGTTTTAAGGTCATGGCCGTCGTCAATAAATTCACTATGTATTTTTAGTATTGTACGCGTATGCTTTTAAATCGTAATCGTTAAGTTAAATTGCGTAAGCTAAAAATTATCGTTCAATGTAAACGGGCGTCAAACAATTAAATGTTTACATCAAGCAAGTGTTAAGTAATTATTTTGAGTATAATTATTAACATTGTTTATTTTATTTTTATTGGTTGCGTAAAGTGTTTACGTTTCGGCCAATATACGTTTAGGCTTACCCGGAAAACCACCTTAACTTTTCTACGCATCACAAATACCACACGCCATTTTTATAATACCTAAATTTTACAAAATAACATCACATAATATACATATAAAAAACGGATTTGGATGAAAAGATACAAAAGATAATCTTAACATTTCACCAACTTGGTCTTTTGTAACATACTTGCCGTTTAAGCTAGCCATACTTCCTATTCTTTTGACCAAGGACTTCCTTGAAACCCTCTTTGTGTCCTAAAGAGACTTTCTATCCATTCTTTGACTAGTCTATTTTATATATATTACATACATACTAAGAGATATCATTCATACAAGTCTCAACACTTAGCAAAAACTCAAAACACTCTCCCTTTTCTTCCTTGTTTAGCCACGGAATCATTACACCCTTTTAGGAATTCCATAGCTTGATTTGCAAGCCATACACACATTACCTGCATCATATCTATGCTGTTTAAGTTGTTTGCAAGGTTGGTTGAAGGTTTACAAACAATTGAAGCAAGTTTTGCATAGTTTAGGGTTTCACTTGGAATTAGGTTTTAAAGTCTTGCAGTTAGGGTTTTGTTGTTAAATTAAGGATTTAGCTTTTGTTTATCATCAACCAACATCTCACTAAGGGTTACCCCTAAAACCCTTTATGTCTTTACATTTAACATTTTATGTATGGATATGTTTCTTTATAGCAAAAATCACCATTAGGACTTTTTAACTTGTAAACAAGAAGTCTTTATTTTGATCTTCATTTTGTACATCTTTTTCATTTGTTATGTAGTGTTTAATATATGATATTATGGGATTATATGTATGGTTATCATGTTTCTTTTTAAGTATATAAAGTGTTTATACAAAAATTAGGGGCTTTCAAGGTTACTTAATATGTTACAAGTAAAAGTATTGCAAATGACTTGTTAACCTTGTTCATGGACTTTTTTTTATGTTATATGAATACTAAAATAAGGTTATAATGAAAGTATAAGTCTTATACACTATTGGTTTATGTATAAAAAGTCTGTACAAACTTGTTGAATTAGGGTTTTACTTATAAACTTGTAATTAAAAATTACCAAGTAAGTTGTGATTTAATGGTTTTATAAAGGACTTGATAATATGGACTCATGGACAAGATATGGACATTATTATATGTAACACATATGATAGATAAGACTATAAGCTTTGTGGTAATTTATAAATTGAAAAGTGTATAAAACACAAGTTATATAAATAAGTATACAAATGGATTTAAAAGGGCTGTTTGATTTCGAATTCAAGACAGTAGGTTTGACATTTTATAAAGATAGTACACCTCATGACGATTCCAAAAAGGTAAGAAACTCGAAAAACGGATTAATAACGAAAAAGATACGTAGTTTACGAGTTTTACGATAATAACCGGAGTTATAAAAGAATTTTTATAAAAACTTGTTATAAAAATTCTACAAACAGAAGGTTTGATGTTTTTATTAAATCACACATATTTTTAGGATTCCAAAACAATAAGAAACGTAATTTTTCAATTAAAAACGAAGAAGTTATGAATTACGCGAGTTTATATACTTAAAAGGTATAAAAATACTTTTATAAAACTATTTTTATAAAAGTTATTGTTCATAACAGAAACATTTATTTTTGTAAACCTCATAAAAAATATAACTTTCAATTACGAGAACGTTTCTCATATAGAATTACTAAAACGGAGCTAAACGGAATAAATACGGCGTTCACGGTAATTAAAGTTTTATAAAGTAATTTATAAAACTTTTGACAGTAAAGTTACTATTTCATGACAGAAACATTATATTGAAACATCAATAAATGATAGAACTTTGCAATAACGAAGCGGCTCGAAAGAAAACGCTAAAACGGAGCTATAACGAATTTAATATACGGAGTTTACGAGTTTTACGTTATTTAAGTTATAAAAAATAAGTTTATAACTGGTATGAACAGTAAAAATCACTATTCATCAGAGGACATGAAATACAAAAATGTCATATTTTGATACGTCGTCTTAATACGAAAGCGTGGACATAAGAAACGCAAGAAACGGACTTGAAACGTGAAAGTTATGTCATTTTTACCAAAGGTATATTTATAAACGTTTTAACTTTATAAATATGATTTCACTAAAACAATTAGATGGTGATTAGCTATATAGAATTATATATGGTAGTAGTTACCCAATGTGATTAGTACTTATACGACCTATATTGGATTAGGTTGCACTCGATCATTACCGTGACGCATTTTCTGTGATATACTTGATATACGCTCACTCAAGGTGAGTTCATAGCCCCACGTTTTACATGATTTTGTTTTATAAGTTTTTGGGGTGAGAAACATGCATTGTTTTACAATTGGACACAAGTGGTTAAGTTTTACATTATGATTACGTGTTGCCTAAGTAGCGATAACCCTAGTTGAGCCCATTATCATGAACTGTCAGTTACTGGATTATGAGCGTGAATGTTATGAATAGATCTATTGGGATTGACATCCCCGTTCGGGTGATTAGCTATCACTGGGCAAACGAACGTATACCATGTCGAACATAGGATGTTGCGGGTTAGAACATCATCACGGGCAATGTAGGCCATTTATATGGTATTCATTTATGTCGAGCTTCAGTGTCATGAGCTTAGGGCAACGTAATTACATTTATATGATGTCTGCATTTGTTGCATTATCATACACTTGAGAAATCTTATGGTCCTATAATATACGATTTATCAAACCTGTTGATAAAATATAATGCCTAAAAACATTAATAATATTTTTTCATATCTTTACGTTTTGGCTCCACCTAATAGCGTTCCATCCTATAAGCACTTCGTCACGGCAAAAAACCATATGAGCTTTTACTTGATAAACTTCCCGACTTATCTTTCTTCTATGTATTTGGTGCACTCTGCTATCCAACGAATGATAGTGAGAATTTGGGCAAGTTACAACCAAAGTATGTGTTTTGGTATTTTCTGTTGGATATATGCATCTCACGAAGATAAGCATTTCGAATTACATACCGTGTTCTAGACGAATCATTGAGACAATTCATGTAGATTTTGATGAGCTGACTGTGATGGCTTCTGAACACAGCAGTTCAGGACCCGCACTTCATGAAATGACTCCTGCAACAATCAGTTCAGGACTCGTGCCAAACCCTCCTCCTTCAACACCGTTTGTACCACCTTCGAGAACTGACTGGGATATGTTGTTTCAACCGTTGTTTGACGAATTACTCAATCCTCCACCTAGTGTTGATCACCCAGCCCCTGAAGTCGTTGCTCCAATTGATGAAGTAGCAGCTCCAGAACCCGTTGTATCAACCGGTTTACCTTCCTCAACTACAGTTGACCAAGATGCACCATCACCAAGTAACTCTCAAACAACACCCGATACCCAACCTCCCGTCATTCCTAACGATGTTGAAGAAGACAATCATGATATTGAAGTTGCACATATGGGTAATGATCCGTACTTTGGTATCCCAATTCTAGAAGTTTCTTCTAATCAATCCTCATCGTCGGATTCTATTCATACAATTGTGCATCCTGATCACCAAATTTCTAAACACAATAACAAATGGACTAAGGATCATCCACTTGAAAATATAATTGGTGAACTCGCTAGACCAGTTTCCACACGGCTGCAATTACATGAGCAAGCTCTTTTCTGTTACTATGATTTTTTCCTCACTACTGTTTAACCCAAGAGTTAGATGCTTGACTCAAGCTTGTTTGGATTGAAGCAATGCAAGAAGAACTCAATGAGTTTGAACGACTTGAAGTATGGGAGCTCGTACCCCGACCAGATAAAGTTATGGTTATTACTTTGAAGTGGATCTACAAAGTGAAACTAGACGAACGGGAGGTTATATAAAGAACCAAAGCCTTGGTTAGTAGATCGTGGATACCGTCAAGAGGAGGGAATTGATTTTGAATTTGAAGAGGTCTTTTGCTCCGCAGTTGCAGGATTAGAGGCTATAAGGATTTTCTCGCGTTTGCTGCTCATATGAACATGGTCGTCTACCAAATGGATGTGAAGACTGCGTTTCTAAATGGTAATCTGCGGGAAGAAGTTTATGTTAGCCAGCCGGATGGGTTTGTGGATAAAGATAAACCAAATCACATGTACAAGCTTAAAAAAGCTCTTTACAGGTTGAAACAAGCTCCATGCGCGTGGTATGACATGTTGTCTTCGTTCCTGATATCCACTAAGAGGGGGGGGGTATTCTCCAAAGGTTACGTGGAGCACACACTCACTCGCCAGAGTATACGCATATCGCACGGACATAGGAACTATTCTTGGTACAAATATATGTCGATGATATCATCTTTGCTGCATCTACACCTAAACTTTGTGACCTATTTTCTAAAATCATGTGTTCAAAATGTAAGATGTCAATGATGGGCAAAATCTCATTTTTCTTAGGACTACAAATTTCTCAAAGTCTCAGAGGCATCTTTATTAACTAGTCAAAATATGCCCTTGAATCCTTAAATAAATACAGTTTTGACTCTTGTGACCCAGTGGATACTCCCATGGTGGAGAAATCCAAACTAGGATAAAGAAGGGAAAGCCGTTGACCCGTCACACTATCGTGGTATGATAGGCACCCTCCTTTATCTCATAGCCAGTAGACCTGACCTACAATTTGCTATATGCATGTGTGCCCGGTATCAGGCTCGGCCTACCGAAAAGCACTTAAATGCAGTAAAAAGGATCTTTCGATATCTAAAAGGAACCGTTAATCGGGGACTATGGTATCCGAAGGATTCTTCGATTGCTCTAACAGCATTTGCAG
Organism: Tanacetum coccineum; assembly: GCA_026074375.1. Lineage (NCBI taxonomy): Eukaryota > Viridiplantae > Streptophyta > Magnoliopsida > Asterales > Asteraceae > Tanacetum > Tanacetum coccineum. The sequence goes on from BQNB010066291.1 coordinate 31,818, forward strand.
ATGCGGATCATGCTGGTTGTCAAGATACACGCCGTAGCACATCTGGTAGTATGCAATTTTTGGGAGATAGACTTATCAGTTGTGTATTCATAAGGCAGAAAAGAGTTGCCGATTTTAGTACGAAAGCTGAATATATTGCTTTGTCTGGCTGTTGTGCTCAAATCCTTTGGATGAGATCACAGCTTACCGACTATGGCTTTGGTTTCAACAAAATTCCAATGTACTGTGATAACAAAAGCGCTATTGCCTTATGCTGCAACAACGTTTAACATTCCAGATCAAAGCATATAGACATCAGATTTCACTTTATCAAGGAGCATGTTGAGAATGGGGTGATCGAACTTTACTTTGTCAATACGGAGTATCAACCTGGCGGCATCTTTTCACATAAAGCTCTTGGCCGAAGGAAAGAATTAAATTTTTCTGATCAACAAGTGGGAAATGCGGGGTTTTCGCCGGAGACTGTGATACAATTGGTAGATGAAGTTGCTGATATAGTTGTTAGGTACCTATTCAAATATCATGTATCATATGTATATACATAAACCATTTTAAAACCAAAAAGATTTGTCGATTTTTAGAAAATATTACAAAAATATAAAATCTATAAAACCAAAGAAAAAATTAAAAAATAAAAAATATTAAAAGACAGGTATTAAAGGAATCATGTCTTTCTTCTGAAAATCGATAACATCTACGGTCTTAGAAAGGTCATTCAATAATGGATACGAGGTGTAAAATGAAGTTCGAGCAGAAGTTACAAATGTTTTCAAAACATGTCAAATGGCTTGCTATTATTCAGATAGTAACCCCGGAATCATTTTCAAGGCAAGTTTTCGGTCAAAAAGGAAAGGGAAACTTTGACCTCTCACGGGGAAATTTATTCTTAGGGCATGGTCTACTTAATGACCATGCAAAGGCTTGTGTTTACTTTGCATCACAACCCGTGCTTTCTATACTTCCATAAGTGTACGTGTCAGTGCGCTTATGTGTTAAAATAAGAGAAATCTTATTTTTATTGGTAAAAAGTTGTCTTCACAATGAATCAGTGTTTTCAGTAATCACAAAAAGATTTTTTCAAAGACAATTCGACCACTTAAACAATGACAACAGCTCTTTAAATAGAAAATGGGTCGTTATTTGAGGGGGAGAAAGCGTCATCAAGTAATCTTTTAAAACAGTCTTTCAAAATAAGTCACGGAATAAACGGATAAAGTTTTTGATAATGACGGATAACAATTTCAAGGGGAGTTAATGGATGTTAACTACACGAGCTTTAGATGTCATTTATTTCAAACTTTAGGGACTTATTTTCAATTTAAGACTTAGTGAACTTAGGTTTTAAAACTACATACGATCAATATTGCCAACACCTCATAGTTTGTAAAAGACTTAGGAATGCTTGGAAACACTTTCATAGTTTTAAATGCCTTGAAGTTGATTCTCACGAAATAGATTTAAGCTTATTAATTCTTCGAACATGATCTCGAATATATGTGCGTATAAGGTTTTGCTGATTCCGAGGTGTCGAAACCAGCAAGGGGAAATTTCAAGTTTTTCTTTAAATATTGCCATTTACTTTTGTAGGATCGATATTCCTTAATGAAACACTGATATACTGTCAACTATGCGGAATCTAGTTGGCAGTACTAAGAAGAACACACACTGATTAATCAAACGATTTGTATTACCACACTTTGAATCTGCCTAAGTTTGCAGATCCCTAATACAATACTTATCTCTAATACTTCTAACTAAAACTTTTGTTGTTGTTTCTGTTGTATTCTGTGTGTTCATATATCTCTAATACCTTCCTAGAGATCCTTTTATAAACATAAGGATAACTCTAGTAGGTGTACAGTCCTTGTATGACATAAACACTAATCAATACTAATCATAAAATAACTGTTACAAGATAATTACTAACATAACCGTTTAAATAATAATCCTTTAAGATTCCTTTATCCACGGCAGTATGTTGACTTTTTCATACTAAGAAGGCAGTACTTTGATCTTCAACTTAGCAGTACTTTGACCCTTTTAGCAGTTCGTTGACCTTTTGACTTTTCCCAACAGACATGAACAGAAATCGTTTGATGCACACCGATGAACTTCACAAGTTTAGCGATGGCACACTCAACCATGTTCGCACCACTCTCAACGATATTGCTACTGGGATTCAAATGGAGTATTTGCCAAAGAGAAAGTGGTCAAAACAAGACAAGCAGAGAGCCCGAGTGATGATTAAAGCCATTGACAAGAAACTCAAACACAAGAGGTTGATGCGAAGTCTTGAAAAGTTTGTTGGTAGAAGACCTTACAAAGGAGACCTTCGGCTATTATAAAGGACCATATGATTCTATCATATGATGTCCTTATCATTCAGGTCAAATCTTGTAAATAATAAAACTTGAGAATATATTAATATGTAGTGTAGATTTATAGTGATAATAAGGAGTGCTCGAGTACAAAATTTTCAAGAATTTCTTAGTAAATTCAAAAAATTTCAAATTATTGTACTCATCACTATCTTATATACCCTCATAAATTAAGGGGGAGCATCAAAATGTTCCTCATAGATAGTATATAACATTTTTTCCCCCGAAAGGTTAATCAATTGATATCCAAAATATCAAGGGGTTAACATCTTGGATAAGGGGAGAAAATGTAATTAACCTGGATCTAACTTGTATTGAAAGATGTGATCAAATAATATGGACTTAATGCACTCCACACCTAGCATGTACTACGATTACAATGCATATGTTAAGGGGGAGCTTTTAGTGATAATGAAAAATTCTCA
>BQNB010066292.1:7611-34620 GCA_026074375.1 Tanacetum coccineum
AAAATACAACATATATATGTACAAGATTATTAATATCAAAATGAAAGCACGAAAACACATATTTTTTCAATGTTGTTATGTGATGCTAAACACACATAATGTCTAGAACAGGATAACTAAAATTTCAGTTAAATAAAGTCAAATCTATACAAATATCGATCGATATAAACACATAATGAAAAAATTATATAAGACCTCACGCGTCCATGAGTATTGTAACTATTTAAATATTAAAAAGTTAATATAATTTTATAAAAAAATATTAAACGTTACAAAAACAAGAATTTATGAATTGTGACAATATTTAACTTCAAAACAAAATTATTCAAATATTATTACCCGTTATACTATCTGCCCAAATTGGGTGCGTTCACGGGTTAATGTAATTGGTTTGTTGATTAAAAATTAACTCTGAATAAAAAATTTGAGAGTAAAAAGAGTCTGAAATTCGAATTTTAAGAATTGAGGTGAGTTTACATTAATTTACACGGAGCAAAGTAAAAATAACATAATAAAACATATAAACATTAGATGTTTTTAAAAATACATTTAATCTACTTAAAATCGTAATAACGAAATTATTACTTAATTCATCTTTTATGTTTAAGTCCAATGCATAAACATTAAAACTAGTATTATTAACAGCAAAGGAAAACCAAAATATATATGTAATGATCATCATTAATTGAAAATTTTCTTATTCTAATATAGATTTAGTCAAGGAAGTGAATGTGAATGCTTTAATAAAAAAATTATATATCTCTCCTTTCGGTTGATCTTTTGGGCGACACGTTTTATGCGTTAAGTCTCAGCATAAGCGACGCGTCCTAAGCACTAAAAAATAGCAGCGCAGTCGTTATTAAGACCGAGTCGTTAAAAGGGCATTTATCTATCTATATCTATATCTATAATATTAAAAGATACAGCCCCTTAATTTAATTTAATGGGGCTGTATGCTTATACTCATTCTGCGACTTCCATGTGCGGCTTCCCCAAATTGAATATGAAGAACACAAACCATTCTACAGTTACAACCCTCTGGCCATTTAACTCTATGTATTCCAATCTCATCGGTTACCAACCCCCAAACGAATCATCCTTCTCCAAAAATGCCAAACATCTCCAAAGAATAACACCCACACACACTTTTTTCATATCTTTAATTTGAAACTCAAGATGATATTTGTTCAAACCCACAAAGAATGGCCGATTTCTTAGGTCTGATGGGATGCAGAGGCGGCGAAGTTGCCGGGGGTGGTGTAGCAAGGATTCAAACAAGGTTAAGGAAGACGTTAATTAGTTTATTGTCTCTTATCTAAAGGTTTCATCCTTTTTTTTTATTGTTATAAAGATTCAGTCATCTTTGTTTTGGTTGTGTATACTTTATGTTTTTATTATAGTTGTATTGATCCTTTGTTTGAGTTATGCTAAACTCAATTTTGTATTCATTGATGTTTGCCTTCTCTTTGTTGCACAATTGCTTTTCATTGAAAGGAGATTAGTGCGTTTGGCGTTACTTTGGAGATTTTTGTCATGATAGTTTTTGTATTCAAGGTACACTTTTGTTCATATTTTACTATCTAACTTTATACGGATTGTTACTGTTTCTTGGTCTAATTAAAAATCGAACACCGATATTTTGTGCATCACCATTATACAGTCCGAATTGGTTATTTGTTTATAGTCAAATGTTGCGTTAATTTATTAATATATTCGATGTTATATGCAGATCTCTCATGAAGAAACCGGTTTCAGTCCTCTGCAATTTGAAAAACTTTACCAGATGACAGATATGTGAGTTATAGGATTATCGTTTAAACTTGGATGTAATGCATAAAGGTTCTCTAATTTGTTCCTTGAACTTTTGCTATGTTGTTACACTTTTTCGGAGGATAAGTGATAATTTCTTTTTATTAATTTATGAATGCGGCTGAGCTTGGGCTGTTTTTCTTTAGTTCTCATATGGGTCAAAACATAGCCGAGTGGGTCAAATCTGTATATACGGAATACCATTTTAGCTACAAAAATGAAGAGGTCGAATGGGTTGAAAATCAACCAAAGCCTATTTTTACAGCCTCCTAAATCATTTTCATTGTAGATTTAGATTAAGCTTTTACTAAAAGATTCTTTTAGTCGTAATTGATGCATATATTATTTCTTTAAAATTTATATGGAAAAAGTTATTAATAGGGCTAACCTGATAGGCCGGTTTGACCAAATTGAATATGCATCCATACTGGCCATATATAGTTGCCGATAGGACTGCTACTGATCTAAAGGATTTGGCAACAATTTGGTTAATGATGCAGGCATATACAAGGTTGTTCTTTTCAGGGGCCAACTCCTTCAAGCATCGCTAATTTAATAAAACTAAATGATGTGTAAGCAGTTTTCTAAAGATCTACGTATAACAATGAGGATATGAAAATATATACCATAGAAATATGGGAAAACTAACATGCGGAAAAACATGAAAAATAATAAAACATTAGCTTCATGCTAAACCATATTTATTTTATGATGATATGTGATTGAAAAGAGACAGAGACAAAACTGATGAATCGATTTCAAAGTTTCGGGTTGTGGAGTTTTTTTTTGGGGGTGTTTGGTCACAAGCACTATAAGGGTGTTTGGGGTAGCTTGATGCAAAAGGATTATAGCTTATACGGGGATGCTATATGCTAATAAACATAAGTATATCGGGTGGGTCTATAACTATAATTGTTGTGTTTAACTTTAGTTTTATATATTTTTTATGTAATATCAGATATTAAGAGAATAATGAACATACATGCTTATATTTTATTATTATTCATAGAATTCGTTTGGTTGAGGTGAATTGGAAATTGTGATGGTTCAAAATGTGGTAATAAAATTCTAAAATGTTGCAGTGTAGTATTTGGAACAGAGATGTGGCCTGCAGCAGAATATGGAAGAACTATGTACACCATTCGGAAAGTGTCTTGGCTATACTTAATGTGACGGAAATAAAGAGATATGGTTAGTTCATTTTTCGATGTCTTTAAAGAATTTCACAACTGATACCTATACATAAATCTTTCATCCATTATGTTCATCTCATTCAGCGACTTTCCGGATGCAGTTATAGCTTCACAAATTGATTATGAGAACACCAAACCTTTTACAGTTACTTCCTCTTGGCCATTTAACTCTATGTATTCCAATCCTATCTGTTACACAACCCCCAAACGAATCATCCTTCTCTAAAAATGCCAAACATCTCCAAAGAATAACACCCACACACACTTTTTTCATATCTTTAATTTGAAACTCAAGATGATATTTGTTCAAACCCACAAAGAATGGCCGATTTTCTAGGTCTGATGGGATGCAGAGGCGGCGAAGTTGCCGGCGGTGGTGTAGCAAGGATTCCAACGAGGTTAAGGAAGACGTTAATTAGTTTATTGTCTCTTATCTAAAGGTTTCATCCCTTTTTTTATTGTTATAAAGATTCAGTCTTCTTTGTTTTGGTTCGTGTGTATTACTTTATGTTTTTTTATTTATAGTTGTATTGATCACTTTGTTGTGAGTTGATGTTAAATACACTTTTGTATTCATTGATGTTAGCCTTTTCTTTGTTGCCATAATTCTCTTTACATTGGAAGGAGATTATTGCTGTTGGCGTTACTAATGTAGATTTTTGTATGATTTTTGTATTCTAGGTACTATTTTTGTCAATTTATGAAACATATTAACTTTATGGGATTGTTACTGTTTCAGTGGTCTAATTCAACACCGTAAACTTGATATTTTTGGCCATCACATTATAACAGTCCGATTATTGGTATGTTTATAGTAACATATTGCGTTAATTTATTAACTATATATCGATGATATATGCAGATCTCTCATGAGAAACCGGTTACAGCTCCCTCATGCACTTGAAAAACTTACCAGCTTGACAGATATGTGAGTATAGATATCGTAAACTTGGATGCTAATGCATAAAGGTTCACTAATTGTTCCTTGACTTTTGCTATGTTGTTACACTTTAGGAGGATAAGTGATAATTTCTATTTATTCATTTATGAATGCGTGACTTGGGCTGTTTTTCTTTGTATAAATGGGTCAAAACAAGCCAAGTGGGTCAAATGTATATACGGAATACCTTTTTAGCTACAAAAATGAAGAGGTCGAATGGGTTGAAAATCAACCAAAGTCTATTTTTACAGCCTCCTAAATCATTTTCATTGTAGATTTAGATTAAGCTTTTACTAAAAGATTCTTTTAGTCGTAATTGATGCATATATTATTTCTTTAAAATTTATATGGAAAAAGTTATTAATGGGTCAACCTGGACTGGCCGGTTTGACCCATTGAACTATGCATCCAACCTGGCCATCTATAGTTGCGATGGATGTACTGATCTAAAGGATGGCAACATTTGGTTAATGATGCAGGCATATACAAGGTTGTTCTTTTCAGGGGCCAACTCCTTCAAGCATCGCTAATTTAACAAAACTAAATGATGTGTAAGCAGTTTTCTAAAGATCTACGTATAACAATGAGGATATGAAAATATATACCATAGAAATATGGGAAAACTAACATGCGGAAACATGAAAATAATAAAACATTAGCATCATAACGATAAACATATCTTTTTTATGATGATATGTGATTGAAAAGAGACAGAGACAAAACTGATGAATCGATTTCAAAGTTTCGGGTTGTGGAGGTTTTTTTTAAGGTGTTTGGTCACAAGCACTATAAGGGTGTTTGGGGTAGCTTGATGCAAAAGGATTATAGCTTATACGGGGATGCTATATGCTAATAAACATAAGTATATCGGGTGGGTCTATAACTACAATTGTTGTGTTTAACTTCAGTTTTATATATTTTTTATATAATATCAGATATTAAGAGAATAATGAACATACATGCTTATATTTTATTATTATTCATAGAATTCGTTTGGTTGCAGTGTGAATTGTGTTGATGGTTTCAAAAATGTGAGTTTAATAAAATTCTAAAATGTTGCAGTGTAGTATTTGGAATAGAGATGTGGCCTGCAGCAGAATATGGAAGAACTATGTACACCATTCGGCAAAGAGTCAGGCCTATACTCATGAGAACGGAAAAGAGATATGGTTAGTTCATTATTCGAGTCTTTAAGTATATCAGAACCTCGAGTACTACATTTACAAAATTCTTTTCATCCATTATGCTTCATTTTCATTCTGCGACTTAATTATGCAGTTTCCCACAAATTGATATGAAGAACACAAACAATTCTACAGATTGTAACTCTAGTATTCCCTAATCCCATCTGTCAGAGCCCTATTCATACCTATATCTTTTCAAACCCCCAATACGAACTCTTCGTGATTAAAAATCACGAAACACTCAAGAAAGCTAATATAACACATATAATGCCTAAAATAATTTATAACCGATGCCGGAACGCTTCCAGTGACGTTTCTCAGTTTTTACGCAGTTTAGTTCCTCGGTAAACTGTCAGATTTTAAACGTAACGAATAAAATTTAAAGTAGATGACCGGAGTGAGTCAGAATACTAACCGGGAATTTACGGGGTGTGACAGATGTATCAAGCTACTTTCTCAATAATGCGAGGGAGAAAGCACATGTAGTTGCTTCTTAAAATGGTTGTGTATACTTTATGTTTTTATTATAGTTGTATTGATCCTTTGTTTGATTTATGCTAAACTCAATTTTGTATTCATTGATGTTTGCCTTCTCTTTGTTGCCACAATTGCTTTACAATGAAAGGAGATTAGTGCTTTTGGCGTTACTAATGGAGATTTTAGTCATGATAGTTTTGTATTCAAGGTACAATTTTGATCAAATATTACATATCTAGCTTTATACGGATTGTTACTGTTTCTTGGTCTAATTCAACACCGAATCCGATATTTTGGCATCACATTATAACAGTCCGATTGGTAAGTTTATAGTAACATATTGCGTTAATTTATTAACTATATATCGATGATATATGCAGATCTCTCATGAGAAACCGGTTACAGTCCCTCATGCCACTTTGAAAACTTACAAGCTTGCAGATATGTGAGTATAGATATTGTAAACTTGGATGCTAATGCATAAAGGTTCACTAATTGTTCCTTGACTTTTGCTATGTTGTTACACTTTAGGAGGATAAGTGATAATTTCTATCTATTCATTTATGAATGCGCTGACTTGGGTTGTTTTTCTTTAGTCTCAAATGGGTCAAAACAAGCCAAGTGGGTCAAATGTATATACGGAATACCTTTTTAGCTACAAAAATGAAGAGGTCGAATGGGTTGAAAATCAACCAAAGTCTATTTTTACAGCTCTAATCAATTTTCATTGTAGATTTAGATTAGCATTTTACTAAAAGATTCTTTTAGTCGTAATTGATGCATATATTATTTCTTTAAAATTTATATGGAAAAAGTTGTTAATGGGTCAACCTGGACTGGCCGGTTTGACCCATTGAACTATGCATCTAACCTGGCCATCTATAGTTGCGATGGATGTACTGATCTAAAGGATGGAAACATTTGGTTAATGATGCAGGCATATACAAGGTTGTTCTTTTCAGGGGCCAACTCCTTCAAGCATCGCTAATTTAACAAAACTAAATGATGTGTAAGCAGTTTTCTAAAGATCTACGTATAACAATGAGGATTATGAATATATATACCATAGAAATATGGGAAAACTAACATGCGGAAACATGAAAATATCAATAACATTAGCATCATGCATAACATTATCATTTTATGATGATATGTGATTGAAAGAGAACAGAGACAAAACTGATGAATCGATTTCAAAAGTTCGGGTTTGTGGGGTTTTTTTAAGGGGTGTTTTGGTCACAAGCACTATAAGGGTGTTCTGGGTTGTTGATGAAAAAGGATTATAGTTTATACGGGGATGCTATATGCTAATAATAAACATAAGTATATCGGGTGGGTCTATAACTACAATTGTTGTGTTTAACTTCAGTTTTATATATTTTTTATGTAATATCAGATATTAAGAGAATAATGAACATACATGCTTATATTTTATTATTATTCATAGAATTCTTTTGGTTGAGGTGAAATTGTGATGGTTCAAAATGTGGTAATAAAATTCTAAAATGTTGCAGTGTAGTATTTGGAATAGAGATGTGGCCTGCAGCAGAATATGGAAGAACTATGTACACCATTCGGCAAAGAGTTTAGGCCTATGTTCATGAGAATGGAAAAGATATATGGTTAGTTCATTATTAGAGTCTTTAAGTATATCAGAACCTCGACAACCTATACAAAAAATCTTTTCATCCATTATGCTTCTATCTCAATTCTGCGGATTCCATATGCTAGCTTCCCCAAATTGAATAATGAGGAACACAAACCATTTTACAGTTACACCCCTCTGGCCATTTAACCTTATGTATTCAATCCATCTGTTACACAAAACCCCACAATAACGAATCATCCTTCTCTAAAAATGCCAAACATCTCCAAAGAATAACACCCACACACACTTTTTTCATATCCTTAATTTGAAACTCAAGATGATATTTGTTCAAACCCATAAAGAATGGCCGATTTCTTAGGTCTAATGGGATGTAGAGGCGGCGAAGTTACCAGCGGTGGTGTAGCAAGGATTCCAACGAGGTTAAGGAAGACGTTAATTAGTTTATTGTCTCTTATTTAAAGGTTTCATCCCTTTTTTCGTTGTTATAAAGATTCAGTCTTCTTTGTTTTGGTTGTGTATACTTTATGTTTTTATTATAGTTGTATTGATCCTTTGTTTGAGTTATGCTAAACTCAATTTTGTATTCATTGATGTTTGCCTTCTCTTTGTTGCCACAATTGCTTTACAATGGAAGGAGATTAGTGCTTTTGGCGTTCTTATGGAAAGATTTTAGTCATGATAGTTTTGTATTTCTCTTTTTTTTTTTTTTTTTTAAAAGGTACAATTTTGATCATATATTACATATCTAACTTTATGCGGATTGTTACTGTTTCTTGGTCTAATTCAACACCGAAACTGATATTTTGGCATCACATTATAACAGTCCGATTGGTATGTTTATAGTAACATATTGCGTTAATTTATTAACTATATATCGATGATATATGCAGATCTCTCATGAGAAACCGGTTACAGCTCCCTCATGCACTTGAAAAACTTACCAGCTTGACAGATATGTGAGTATAGATATCGTAAACTTGGATGCTAATGCATAAAGGTTCCTAATGGTTCCTTGAATTTGCATATGTTGTTACACTTTAGGAGGATAAGTGATAATTTCTATCTATTCATTTATGAATGCGCTGACTTGGGCTGTTTTTCTTTAGTCTCAAATGGGTCAAAACAAGCCAAGTGGGTCAAATGTATATACGGAATACCTTTTTAGCTACAAAAATGAAGAGGTCGAATGGGTTGAAAATCAACCAAAGTCTATTTTTACAGCCTCCTAAATCATTTTCATTGTAGATTTAGATTAAGCTTTTACTAAAAGATTCTTTTAGTCGTAATTGATGCATATATTATTTCTTTAAAATTTATATGGAAAAAGTTATTAATGGGTCAACCTGGACTGGCCGGGTTTGACCATTCGAATACTATGCTATTCCAATCTGGCCATCTATAGTTGCGATGGATTACTCTTCTAAAGGATGGCAACATTTGGTTATTGATGAAGGGCTTATTACAAATAATAGGTTGTTCTTTTCAGGGGCAACTCCTTCAAGCGTCGCTTATTTAACTAGCTCAAATGATGTCTGTAAGCTGTTTTTCTAATGATTCTATGTATATCAATGAGGATATGAAAATATATACCATTGAAATATTGGGAAAAAACTAACATGCGGGAAACATGAAAATTAATAAACATTAGCTTCATGCATAACATAATTTTTTATGTTGATATGTGATTTGAAAAGAGACAGAGACAAAAACTGCATGAATTGATTCAAAGTTTTCGGGTGTGGAGGTTTTTTTTTGGGGAGTGTTTGGTTCATAGCACTTTATGGGTGTTTTTGGGGGTTAGCTTGATGCAAACAGGATTAGAGCTTATACGGGGATGCTTATATGTATTAAACATAAGTATTCGGGTGGGGGTTCTATTAACTACAATTGTTGTGTTTAACTTCAGTTTTATATTTTTTTATGTAATATCAGATATTAAGAGAATAATGAACATACATGCTTATATTTTATTATTATTCATAGAATTCGTTTGGTTGAGGTGAAATTGTGATGGTTCAAAATGTGGTAATAAAATTCTAAAATGTTGCAGTGTAGTATTTGGAATAGAGATGTGGCCTGCAGCAGAATATGGAAGAACTATGTACACCATTCGGCAAAGAGTCAGGCCTATACTCATGAGAACGGAAAAGAGATATGGTTAGTTCATTATTCGAGTCTTTAAGTATATCAGAACCTCGACAACCTATACAAAAATCTTTCATCCATTATGCTTCATCTCATTCTGCGACTTCCATATGCAGCTTCCCCAAATTGAATATGAAGAACACAAACCATTCTACAGTTACAACCCTCTGGCCATTTAACTCTATGTATTCCAATCCCATCTGTTACACAGCCCCCAAACGAATCACCCTTCTCCAAAAATGCCAAACATCTCCAAAGAATAACACCCACGCACACTTTTTTCATATCTTTAATTTGAAACTCAAGATGATATTTGTTCAAACCCACAAAGAATGGCCGATTTCTTAGGTCTGATTGGATGCAAAAGAGATGCAAAAGTAGTAGGGATGCAAAAGAGAGCATATAGGTTACCTGGGAGCAAGCGCGTGCGGATATCGAATAAAACAAGGAGAGACTCTATATTTTGAAAAACATGGTCATAGTCTAGGTTTTGAATTTGGTTGTGTATACTTTATGTTTTTATTATAGTTGTATTGATCCTTTGTTTGAGTTATGCTAAACTCAATTTTGTATTCATTGATGTTTGCCTTCTCTTTGTTGCCACAATTGCTTTACAATGGAAGGAGATTAGTGCTTTTGGCGTTACTAATGGAGATTTTAGTCATGATAGTTTTGTATTCAAGGTACAATTTTGATCATATATTACATATCTAACTTTATACGGATTGTTACTGTTTCTTGGTCTAATTCAACACCGAAACCGATATTTTGGCATCACATTATAACAGTCCGATTGATATGTTTATAGTAAATGTTGCGATTTAATTTATTAATATATCTCAGATGATATGTGAAGATCTCTCATGAGTAACCGGTTAATGTCCCTCATGCCACTTTGAAAACTTACAAGCTTGCAGATATGTGAGTATAGATATCGTAAACTTGGATGCTAATGCATAAAGGTTCACTAATTGTTCCTTGACTTTTGCTATGTTGTTACACTTTAGGAGGATAAGTGACAATTTCTATCTATTCATTTATGAATGCGCTGACTTGGGCTGTTTTTCTTTAGTCTCAAATGGGTAAAAACAAGCCAAGTGGGTCAAATGTATATACGGAATACCTTTTTAGCTACAAAAATGAAGAGGTCGAATGGGTTGAAAATCAACCAAAGTCTATTTTTACAGCTCTAATCAATTTTCATTGTAGATTTAGATTAGCATTTTACTAAAAGATTCTTTTAGTCGTAATTGATGCATATATTATTTCTTTAAAATTTATATGGAAAAAGTTGTTAATGGGTCAACCTGGACTGGCCGGTTTGACCCATTGAACTATGCATCTAACCTGGCCATCTATAGTTGCGATGGATGTACTGATCTAAAGGATGGAAACATTTGGTTAATGATGCAGGCATATACAAGGTTGTTCTTTTCAGGGGCCAACTCCTTCAAGCATCGCTAATTTAACAAAACTAAATGATGTGTAAGCAGTTTTCTAAAGATCTACGTATAACAATGAGGATTATGAATATATATACCATAGAAATATGGGAAAACTAACATGCGGAAACATGAAAATATCAATAACATTAGCATCATGCATAACATTATCATTTTATGATGATATGTGATTGAAAGAGAACAGAGACAAAACTGATGAATCGATTTCAAAAGTTCGGGTTTGTGGGGTTTTTTTAAGGGGTGTTTTGGTCACAAGCACTATAAGGGTGTTCTGGGTTGTTGATGAAAAAGGATTATAGTTTATACGGGGATGCTATATGCTAATAATAAACATAAGTATATCGGGTGGGTCTATAACTACAATTGTTGTGTTTAACTTCAGTTTTATATATTTTTTATGTAATATCAGATATTAAGAGAATAATGAACATACATGCTTATATTTTATTATTATTCATAGAATTCTTTTGGTTGAGGTGAAATTGTGATGGTTCAAAATGTGGTAATAAAATTCTAAAATGTTGCAGTGTAGTATTTGGAATAGAGATGTGGCCTGCAGCAGAATATGGAAGAACTATGTACACCATTCGGCAAAGAGTTTAGGCCTATGTTCATGAGAATGGAAAAGATATATGGTTAGTTCATTATTAGAGTCTTTAAGTATATCAGAACCTCGACAACCTATACAAAAAATCTTTTCATCCATTATGCTTCTATCTCAATTCTGCGGATTCCATATGCTAGCTTCCCCAAATTGAATAATGAGGAACACAAACCATTTTACAGTTACACCCCTCTGGCCATTTAACCTTATGTATTCAATCCATCTGTTACACAAAACCCCACAATAACGAATCATCCTTCTCTAAAAATGCCAAACATCTCCAAAGAATAACACCCACACACACTTTTTTCATATCCTTAATTTGAAACTCAAGATGATATTTGTTCAAACCCATAAAGAATGGCCGATTTCTTAGGTCTAATGGGATGTAGAGGCGGCGAAGTTACCAGCGGTGGTGTAGCAAGGATTCCAACGAGGTTAAGGAAGACGTTAATTAGTTTATTGTCTCTTATCTAAAGGTTTCATCCCTTTTTTTATTGTTATAAAGATTCAGTCTTCTTTGTTTTGGTTGTGTATACTTTATGTTTTTATTATAGTTGTATTGATCCTTTGTTTAAGTTATGCTAAACTCAATTTTGTATTCATTGATGTTTGCCTTCTCTTTGTTGCCATAATTGCTTTACAATGGAAGGAGATTAGTGCTTTTGGCGTTCTTATGGAAAGATTTTAGTCATGATAGTTTTGTATTTCTCTTTTTTTTTTTTTTTTTTAAAAGGTACAATTTTGATCATATATTACATATCTAACTTTATGCGGATTGTTACTGTTTCTTGGTCTAATTCAACACCGAAACCGATATTTTGGCATCACATTATAACAGTCCGATTGGTATGTTTATAGTAACATATTGCGTTAATTTATTAACTATATATCGATGATATATGCAGATCTCTCATGAGAAACCGGTTACAGCTCCCTCATGCACTTGAAAAACTTACCAGCTTGACAGATATGTGAGTATAGATATCGTAAACTTGGATGCTAATGCATAAAGGTTCCTAATGGTTCCTTGAATTTGCATATGTTGTTACACTTTAGGAGGATAAGTGATAATTTCTATCTATTCATTTATGAATGCGCTGAATTGGGCTGTTTTTCTTTAGTCTCAAATGGGTCAAAACAAGCCAAGTGGGTCAAATGTATATACGGAATACCTTTTTAGCTACAAAAATGAAGAGGTCGAATGGGTTGAAAATCAACCAAAGTCTATTTTTACAGCCTCCTAAATCATTTTCATTGTAGATTTAGATTAAGCTTTTACTAAAAGATTCTTTTAGTCGTAATTGATGCATATATTATTTCTTTAAAATTTATATGGAAAAAGTTATTAATGGGTCAACCTGGACTGGCCGGGTTTGACCATTCGAATACTATGCTATTCCAATCTGGCCATCTATAGTTGCGATGGATTACTCTTCTAAAGGATGGCAACATTTGGTTATTGATGAAGGGCTTATTACAAATAATAGGTTGTTCTTTTCAGGGGCAACTCCTTCAAGCGTCGCTTATTTAACTAGCTCAAATGATGTCTGTAAGCTGTTTTTCTAATGATTCTATGTATATCAATGAGGATATGAAAATATATACCATTGAAATATTGGGAAAAAACTAACATGCGGGAAACATGAAAATTAATAAACATTAGCTTCATGCATAACATAATTTTTTATGTTGATATGTGATTTGAAAAGAGACAGAGACAAAAACTGCATGAATTGATTCAAAGTTTTCGGGTGTGGAGGTTTTTTTTTGGGGAGTGTTTGGTTCATAGCACTTTATGGGTGTTTTTGGGGGTTAGCTTGATGCAAACAGGATTAGAGCTTATACGGGGATGCTTATATGTATTAAACATAAGTATTCGGGTGGGGGTTCTATTAACTACAATTGTTGTGTTTAACTTCAGTTTTATATTTTTTTATGTAATATCAGATATTAAGAGAATAATGAACATACATGCTTATATTTTATTATTATTCATAGAATTCGTTTGGTTGAGGTGAAATTGTGATGGTTCAAAATGTGGTAATAAAATTCTAAAATGTTGCAGTGTAGTATTTGGAATAGAGATGTGGCCTGCAGCAGAATATGGAAGAACTATGTACACCATTCGGCAAAGAGTCAGGCCTATACTCATGAGAACGGAAAAGAGATATGGTTAGTTCATTATTCGAGTCTTTAAGTATATCAGAACCTCGACAACCTATACAAAAATCTTTCATCCATTATGCTTCATCTCATTCTGCGACTTCCATATGCAGCTTCCCCAAATTGAATATGAAGAACACAAACCATTCTACAGTTACAACCCTCTGGCCATTTAACTCTATGTATTCCAATCCCATCTGTTACACAACCCCCAAACGAATCATCCTTCTCCAAAAATGCCAAACATCTCCAAAGAATAACACCCACACACACTTTTTTCATATCTTTAATTTGAAACTCAAGATGATATTTGTTCAAACCCACAAAGAATGGCCGATTTCTTAGGTCTGATGGGATGCAGTCGGCCGAAAAGTGTCTGGCGTTGGTGTAGCAAGGATTTCCAACATGGTTAAGGAAGACGTTAATTAGTTTATTGTCTCCTATCAAAAGGTTTCATCCCTTTTTTTATTGTTATAAAGATTCAGTCTTCTTTGTTTTGGTTGTGTGTACTTTATGATTTTATTATAGTTGTATTGATCCTTTGTTTGAGTTATGCTAAACTCAATTTTGTATTCATTGATGTTTGCCTTCTCTTTGTTGCCACAATTGCTTTACAATGGAAGGAGATTAGTGCTTTTGGCGTTACTAATGGAGATTTTAGTCATGATAGTTTTGTATTCAAGGTACAATTTTGATCATATATTACATATCTAACTTTATACGGATTGTTACTGTTTCTTGGTCTAATTCAACACCGAAACCGATATTTTGGCATCACATTATAACAGTCCGATTGGTATGTTTATAGTAACATATTGCGTTAATTTATTAACTATATATCGATGATATATGCAGATCTCTCATGAGAAACCAGTTACAGCTCCTTCATGCACTTGAAAAACTTACCAGACCCACCAAACAACCATTCCCCACCTTTGACAGATATGTGAGTATAGATATCGTAAACTTGGATGCTAATGCATAAAGGTTCAGTAATTGTTCCTTGACTTTTGCTATGTTGTTACACTTTAGGAGGATAAGTGATAATTTCTATCTATTCATTTATGAATGCGCTGACTTGGGCTGTTTTTCTTTAGTCTCAAATGGGTCAAAACAAGCCAAGTGGGTCAAATGTATATACGGAATACCTTTTTAGCTACAAAAAATAGAGAGGTCGCAATGAGTTGGAAAATCAACCAAAGTCTATTTTTACAGCCTCCTAAATCATTTTCATTGTAGATTTAGATTAAGCTTTTACTAAAAGATTCTTTTAGTCGTAATTGATGCATATATTATTTCTTTAAAATTTATATGGAAAAAGTTATTAATGGGTCAACCTGGACTGGCCGGTTTGACCCATTGAACTATGCATCGAACCTGGACATCTATAGTTGCGATGGATGTACTGATCTAAAGGATGGCAACATTTGGTTAATGATGCAGGCATATACAAGGTTGTTCTTTTCAGGGGCCAACTTCTTCAAGCATCGCTAATTTAACAAAAACTAATGTTGTGTAAGCAGTTTTTCTTAAAGATCTACGTATAACAATGCGGATATGAAAAATAAATTATCTTTGAAATTTTTTTTTATATTTTTTTATTTTATTTTTATATTTTTATACCAAATATAATATAGAAATATGGGAAAACTAACATGCGGAAACATGAAAATAATAAAACATTAGCATCATGCATAACATATTATTTTATGATGATATGTAATTGAAAAGAGACAGAGACTAAACTGATGAATCGATTTCAAAGTTTCGGGTTGTGGAGGTTTTTTTGGGGTTGTTTTGTAACAAGCACTATAATGGGTGTTTGGGCTAGCTTGTAGTTGCCATAAGGATTATTAGCTTATACGGGGATGCTATATGCTATAAAACATAAGTATTTCGGGTGGGTCTATAACTACAATTGTTGTGTGTTAAACTTCTGTTATATAATATTTTTTATCTAATATCAAATATTAAGATTTAATGAAACATACTGCTTATATTTTATTTTTATTCATAGAATTTGTTTGGTTGAGGTGAAATGTATGATGGTTTTGAAAATTGTAATAAATTCTTGAACTGTTGCTAGTGTAGTATTTGGAATAGAGTTGTGGCATGCTAGGCAGATCGATGAGTAGAAATATGTACTCCATTCGGCAAAGACGTCAGCCGATACTCATGTAGAACGGAAAAAGAGACCATGGTTAGTTAATTATTCGAGTTCTTTAATCTTATATCAGAACCTAAACCAAACCTATACAAATCTTTCTTTCACATTATGCTTCACCTCATTCCTTGGGTCTTCCATATGCAGCTTCCCCATAAATTGATATGACAGTATAAACAACCATTCTTCTGTTTACTAACCCTCTAGCCTTTTAACATTCTATGGATTCCCTATTCCAATCTGTTACACAAACCCCAATCGAAATAATCCTTCTCAAAAATGCCCAAACATCTCCAAAGAATAACACCCACACACACTTTTTTCATATCTTTAATTTGAAACTCAAGATGATATTTGTTCAAACCCACAAAGAATGGCCGATTTCTTAGGTCTGATTGGATGCAGAGGCGGCGAAGTTGCCGGCGGTGGTGTAGCAAGGATTCCAACGAGGTTAAGGAAGACGTTAATTAGTTTATTGTCTCTTATCTAAAGGTTTCATCCCTTTTTTTATTGTTATAAAGAATTCAGTCTTCTTTTAGTTTAATGTGATGTATACTTTATGTTTTTATTATAGTTGTATTGATCCTTTATTTGAGTTATGCTAAACTCAATTTTGTATTCATTGATGTTTGCCTTCTCTTTGTTGCCACAATTGCTTTACAATGGAAGGAGATTAGTACTTTTGGCGTTACTAATGATGATTTTTGTAATGATAGTTTTGTTATTAAAGGTACAATTTGATTCATTATATTACATATCTTGCTTTATACGGATTTGTTATGTTTCTTGGTCTAATTCAACTCCAAACCGTTATTTTGGAATCGCATTATATAACAGTCCGATTGGATGTTTAAGTTACATATCTGCTGTTAATTTCTATTAACTATATTCGAATTGATATATTAGATCTCTCATGAGAAATCCTGGTTACAGCTCTCATGGAACTGATAAACTTACCAGCTTGACAGATATGTGAGTATAGATATCGTAAACTTGGATGCTAATGCATAAAGGTTCACTAATTGTTCCTTGACTTTTGCTATGTTGTTACACTTTAGGAGGATAAGGTGATATTAATTTCTTATTATCATTTATGATATGCGCTGAACTTTAGTTGGGCTGCTTGTTTTTCTTTAGTCCTCGAAATGGGTCAAAAACCAAGACAAGTGGGTCAAAATGTTTATAAGATTCCTTTTTAGCTACAAAAATGAAAAGGTCGAATGGCGTTGAAATCAACCAAGTCTATTTTTACAACCTACTTAAATCATTTTCATTGTAGATTTAGATTAAGCTTTTACTAAAAGATTCTTTTAGTCGTATTGATGCATATATTATTTCTTTATAATTTATATGGAAAAAGTTTATTTATGGTTGTCAACATGGACTGGCCGGCGGTTTGACCCATTGAACTATGCAACCAACCCTCGGCCCATCTATAGTTGCGATGGGATGTACTGATTTAAAGATCAGGCAAACATTTTGGTTAATGATATGCAGGCATATACAAGAGTTGTTTTCTTTTCAGGGGCTCTATAACTACTTTGAGCATCGCTAATTTTACAAAACTCATTGATGGTAAGCAGTTTTCTAAAGATCTACGTATAACAATGAGGATATGAAAATATATACCATAGAAATATGGGAAAACTAACATGCGGAAACATGAAAATAATAAAACATTAGCATCATGCATAACATATTATTTTATGATGATATGTGATTGAAAAGAGACAGAGACTAAACTGATGAATCGATTTCAAAGTTTCGGGTTATGGAGGTTTTTTTTGGGGGTGTTTGGTCACAAGCACTATAAGGGTGTTTGGGGTAGCTTGATGCAAAAGGATTATAGCTTATACGGGGATGCTATATGCTAATAAACATAAGTATATCGGGTGGGTCTATAACTACAATTGTTGTGTTTAACTTCAGTTTTATATATTTTTTATGTAATATCAGATATTAAGAGAATAATGAACATACATGCTTATATTTTATTATTATTCATAGAATTCGTTTGGTTGAGGTGAAATTGTGATGGTTCAAAATGTGGTAATAAAATTCTAAAATGTTGCAGTGTAGTATTTGGAATAGAGATGTGGCCTGCAGCAGAATATGGAAGAACTATGTACACCATTCGGCAAAGAGTCAGGCCTATACTCATGAGAACGGAAAAGAGATATGGTTAGTTCATTATTCGAGTCTTTAAGTATATCAGAACCTCGACAACCTATACAAAAATCTTTCATCCATTATGCTTCATCTCATTCTGCGACTTCCATATGCAGCTTCCCCAAATTGAATATGAAGAACACAAACCATTCTACAGTTACAACCCTCTGGCCATTTAACTCTATGTATTCCAATCCCATCTGTTACACAGCCCCCTATACGAATCACCCTTCTCCAAAAATGCCAAACATCTCCAAAGAATAACACCCACGCACACTTTTTTCATATCTTTAATTTGAAACTCAAGATGATATTTGTTCAAAACCACAAAGAATGGCGAGTCTTAGGGTCTGTTTGGATTGCAATAAATATGAGATGCAAAAGTTGTAGGGATGCAATAGAGAGATATTGGTTACCTAGGGAGCAAGCGCGTGCGGATATCGAATTAAATACAAGGTGTGACTCTTTATTTGTAAAAAACATGGGCAAGTCTAGGTTTTGAAATTACGTCCTAGTTCTCTATGTATGTTTAGCTCTGATACCTAATCTGTTACACCCCCCCACCACCCAATTTATGGTCGATGTCGGGCTTGGGGATCTAATGGGGCTGGAGTAGGATGTGGAAATTTCTAGATATATGGATCATGGTTTTTAGTGAAGATTCTTTGTGTCGGGGGGTTGATTTGGAGCTATGGGTTGGGGTTGGTTTTTTGGGATCGGTCTGGGTTTGTATCGACGTGAGTTGGCGCATGTTGGGATGAAGTTTTAAAGAGGTCAATAAGTTGCAGGCTTTTTGGTCGCATAGTGTGGAAGCCTTCAAAAATATATATATTCGCGCGACTCGATTGGCTCACTATTGATAAACGTGACATTTTGTCAGGATTACGCGTTTTGTAATGGACGTTTTACAGGCTTATTGGTTGCAGGGGAGGGGGTATGGATGTCGGGAGGTTGGGTCTATTTTGAATTGTGGATGGTGGGTTTTGTTGTGATTGTTTGTGGGATGTATCTGTTGGTTTTGTGGCGACTAACTAGAGGCACAGTTCTTATGGTTGGTTTTGGGGGTGGGACGTTTTAAAGGTCTAGTGTGTGTTGTGGTTTGCACGTGGGTAATCGTGATCCCTGTTCGTGGACCTATTGTTAGAGATGTATTTGTGCTCGGCTCCCCACTTAGGGGTAGGTTGGCGTTAGGAATTTTATTGGTTGGGTGTATTGGGTTTCTTTGGATAAATTGGAGTTTGGTCGTTATATGGGTGGGTGGGACCTATAGTTGCGATGGTTCAGCTGCTGCCAGCGTACGTGTGGGGGGAACACAATGGGATGTGGATGGCCGTGCCATACATCCGTATATGTAAGCAACATTGGGGTGTTCTGCACCTGTATTTAAGAGTGTGTCCATTCTTTGTCGTTGTTTTGGGAGGCGGGTGGGGAATGGACAGAGTGTTTGGAGTGACTCTTCACTCGCGCTTACTACTTTTGCAATTAACGGTTCATGGTAAATAGGGAACTTCACGGCAATAAGGTTATCTTAGCATTAATTAGTATTATTTCAGCGGCTAATATGGATCAGCTTATACTTTGTATATTTTTGAAAACACTTAGGAAAAAACACTTGGGTCCAATAGTAAAACAAGCAATTGTAAATTCACCCCGTAGATTTTGTTAATAAATCACGTAGTAAAAAAGGGGCTATGAACACACAAAAGTATGAAAGGTAATTATACTGTTATTAAATATTACAAGTTCTGTAAACGAGCATGTATTCCCATCACGGGTTTATAAAACATTGAAAGATGAAATGCGAGACTATGAACTCACTTGAGTAAATGATAATTCAACGGAAGTATATACATAAAAAATGCGTCACGGAAACATCGGCGATGCAGTCCTATTTAATTAAGGTCGTATATGTTCTAATAACATTGAGTAATACTCTTCTTGCATAAGTCTTATTAGCTATATCACATCTAATTGTTTGAGTGGAAAACATATGTTAATTGTAAAACATTTATAAATATCTGAATCATGTAATTATAGTTATTCCTGGTAGGTTTAGTTACTCCTCGGTAGTGTTGTTGTTCTCCTTTGGTAGTTATAGTTATTACTACTGGATATATTAGGTAACTCATGGTAGTGAGTATTAGTTACTTCTGGTTAGTTATAGTTATACTGCTGGTAGTTTATTAGTTACTCCTGGTAGTGTATTGTTACTCCTGGTAGTTAATAGTTATTACGGCTGGTAGTTATATTAGTTATCCTAGTAGTGTAGTAGTTACTCCTGGTTAGTTATAGTTATTAACTGCTGGTAGTATATATAGTTATCTGGTAGTGTATTAGTTAATCTGGTTAGTTATAGTTTATTTTTAAGTCTGAACCCGGACTATAATGACCACTAAATCACTTTTTCATGACTCGGGTTCTAAAGAGAATTTATGCGAAACGATTATTTTGAACAACTTTTCCTAGGTTCTGTCCGTAGACCCGGAAAAACTCGACCGAAATGGGCGAATAAGCACTCGCATCAGATTGATGCAGTGTATCTAATTCCAAAAAAAGCCAGTTTTTGCCCCCTCCCTTACGACCCGTTATCAATCGAGCTTTTTAGACTTAAATAACCTCGCGGGACAAGTTAAAACGGGACCCCACCTTTCCGATACGACTTTCATGTTTCGCCGTAAGGCGAAACGACTCGATAGTGCCGCAAAAATACCATATTAAAATCTGACAGAAACCACTAACTTAACAAATGCTGGATTTTTATGCCTCAAATATATACCTCGTTTTCGCTCTAACTTTTTCGTTATAAATCCGTTTGACAAGTTTCTTACCTTTTCGGAATCGTCGTGAATCACACTACTTTATAAAAATATAAAATAATGTGTTATATATACGAATTTTGGTCAGGAATTTTTGAGGACCTTGTTGATCCCATTGTGTAACCTTGACTTTTATACCTTACTACTTTTGTAGTTATTTATTTTTACACCCAACTTCCTATGGTACAATACTTTTCTCATTCCTTTTAACATGATATTAGCTAATATCTAACATTTTATAATTGTGTGCAAAATGATCATTAGAAGGTAAAAACTCCATTTACATGTTAAAAATCTACATGGTGATTTCAAGCTACAATAGAACTAACACATACTGCATAAAATGAATATTGAAAAGAACATAAAAAGTTTTAGATGACCTATATGGTGTCTGATGATGATGATCAATGTAATCTATAACCCTTGTTTAGATAAAAACAAAGCTTGGCCCAAAGTGAACCCTAGTTTTCCTAGTAGAAACCTAGCTTTCCTTTTACTGATATCACTTGAATAGTTAGCAATGCTTTGGGGATCACCTAGAATATCTTAGGATGGATTGTGTGTAGGAGTGTGTGATGGGTTGTATATAAAATTGTAGTGATGGATTTCTTGGTTGGGGCTTTGGTGTATGCCGTTATGCATAGTAGAGTGTTAGATTAGAGTGTGTGAGGGTTTTTTTGTTGAGATTGTCTTGACGATAGTGTTCATGTGTTAGGTGTATCTGTTTGTAGTTTCTTATTGCACCTGTATGTGATAGTCTAGTCAAAATTTAGTCGCCTAATAGTGTGTCTCAAACAATGACACTGCTAGAGGGTTTTTTATGTTGGATTTCATTGGTTTTCAGTTCGTCTTTTGAGTTCAGAAAGGAATCATGGTTATGACCTGTTTTAATGGATGCTATGGATGTAAGATATGTCCTAATTGTGAAGAAGATTTTTTCTTATATGTATTTTGTATTACATAGAAGCTGGATGAGATAATTTCGGGTAAGAGTGTGGTATGGAGTTTCATAGTGGTGTTTTGTGAGTGTGTGGTGTTATTTAGGACGGCAGTTTTGTCGTAGTATGTATGTAGGTATAAATCGTGGTTGGGTATTTTAGAGATTTGGAAGAGTTTGTGCAGTTTGAGGAAAGATGTTTTTGTGTGTAATCTAGTGTTAATTATCAGCGTGTTTAGAGTGTAGATTGATTGAGATAGACTGATTGTTTTGGCGCGAGTGAGTAATCTCGTGAGTAGAATTATTAGATGGTTAGTGGGTGCTTTGCAATGTGCTTATCGTATAAGGGTTTTTGATTTGTAGTTGTACGCGCGCTGATTAGTTAATCATTGAATTCATGTTTTGGTTTTATACAAATGTGCTTAATATGTGTTTAAAATTAAGCTAATAAGCCTCAATAAGCTCTCTTGAGCTAACTCTTATTCAGTTAAGCTTACTAAAGTTTAACTAAATAAGAATTTCACCTTAAATAACCTCAAAAAGACAGTTTAAGCTAATTTAGATGATAAGCCAAACATGGATGGGTTTATGGGTTTTACCAGCTTGTTTCTAACAAGCTTGAGCTTGTAGATAAGCTTTAAGAGCACTTATACGTCCTTGATTAAGCAAAGGACAAGGTACTTTCTCTTTTACTTTATTTCTAGCTTAATTTCTGTTTAGCTTATCAAGCTGCTTATTGTTTGCTTATTTGTGCTTATTATGTCTTGAGATATCTTAATATGTTAGTTTATAGCTTAGTTTTAGTTTGATTAGAGCTTATTTTATTCTGTCAATTTTCTTATTTAAAATAGCTTATTATTATAGCTTATTAATTAGTGCTTAATTTTCCTGAGTTTTTGCTTAATAGTCTTGGATAATCTTAGTGCTTAATCTGTTTTCAAAATTCAAAGCTTAAAAAGATCTGTTTTAGCTTAGAAATGGATTTTCAGATTTTAAAGGGGTGTTTGGGTCAAGGTTGTAAAATGGGTCAAATGGAGTATAATATATCTTTGGTTCTCAAATCAGTTTTCATTAGCTCTAATTTGGTCTAAAATATAGTTTTAAAAAGCTAGAAGTAGGTTTAGTTGAGTATTGTAGTTTGTGTTATCAAAAGTTTTAATCTGCTAGTTTTTATGGTTTCTAAAATTGCTTATAAGTTGAATTATCTGAAAATCTATTTTCTGTATGTTTTTTTTGCTCAAAATAAGTTTAATATGCATCATTGTTCATCTGTTTTAAGTTTGTAGTTTAGGAATAGGTTTTTAATTTTTTTAGCTCAAAGTCTATGTGTGTCCTTAATGTACTTAGTATGCAGATCATTAGAGGCCTTATTCTAGCTTAATTTAGGTTATTATCTGTTGAATTTAGCTCATTGTAATCTGGTTTCAATTTATTTTAAGTTTTTAAGTAGTTAATAGTAGCTTTTGAGTCTTAATATTAAGCTTAAAGTTGTTATCTATTTTTAAAAAGCCAAAAATATAGTAGTAGTAGTCTGCCATTTTTATTAGTCTTTTTCTAGCTTATTTTCCAACTCAAGTTTGCTTAATTCTTGCTTATTTGTATTGTTAGCTTATAGTACTTAATCTGTTTTCAGTTGTCAGCTTATTCTAAGTGCTTATTAGTCCTCAATCTTAGCTTAAAGTTTTGGTCTTAGTCCTTTAAAAGTGGTTTTGGGTCAAACTTTCTTAAGGCTTTAGGTGATTTTTAGCTTATTTTCTTTGCTTATTTGTAGTCATAAGTGCTTATTAGGTTTAGGTGTTAGTCTGTCTCAGCTTAGTTGCTTTTCTTATTGCTTATTGAGTTCAAAAAGCCAAGCAGTTTAGCTTATTTTTCTAAGTAGTAAGAAAACCAAAACTGTCATTTCATTTGTGCTTATTTTAGCTTAATACTAAGTCTGGAAAAAAGTTCCTTTATTAAAGTTTCTTATTTTAGCTTATAGATTAGCTTTTTCAAAAAGAAAATTAAAAAAAATAATGTTTTTGCAAAATGGTAGGTCACAGGACTCGAACATGTGACCTCCCCCTCAACAAACATACACCTTTACCATCTGCGCCCTTGGAACTTTTCTGTTAGACCATTGCATCATTAATTTCTTATACCCACTTTCAGTTTAGCTTATTTTGCTTATTTGAATTTTAGCAGCTTATTAGCTTTAGCTTTTCGTTTCGTTTTTCTTTATAAGCCTCGAGAATTTTATCTAGTATTTTTATAAATTTTCTCAAAATTTTAGGAATAAGTTTAGTATTTTTAATTTAATTTATAGTATTAATTAGTTTAAAAAATAGTTTAAAATAGTTTAAAATTTCAAAAAAATATTTTCTATCTTTTAAAAATTATTTTAATTCATTTAGTTTAAGAAATTTGCATTTTAAGTATCTAGAATTTTAATTTGTCATTTTTAGTTAATTAGTTGGTTTATTTTAGTTATTAATTTGTTTTAAATGTCATTAGATTTTTAAGCTGCCTTAATTTCTAGATTAGCGTGCCTTTATGTGATTTCCCTTTGCGTTATTAGATTTAGAATTCAAAAATCCAAAATATTGATTATTCAAGCACGCGATTACGAACCGAAACAAGATTTTCAATTCACGCTTCGTCGGGATACGACATCCGGGAGATAAAATATTGTTTGTCCTCAAGCATTTTTTTATATCAAACAGGATACTCTCTATACTATTACTTATTTGGTATTTAGTTATATATATATATTTTTATATAGACCAAATCATCGAATCAAGTTTTTGGCGCCGCTGCCGGGGAATGTGTGTTACGATTATCGAGTTGAAGTTTGAAGATTAGTGCATTGAAGACCCTTCCCCGAGAAGTTATCGTTTTTTGTGAATATATTTCTTTATTATTTTTCATTTTCTTTTATATAAAACTAAAAAATACAAAAATATTTTATTTTTCATGATTTATTTTTGAGAATTTATTAAAATACCAACAATACTTTTCCTAAAGTATTGAAAGTACTAAAAAAATTTGAAAAATAAAAAAAATAACTGTTGTGTCACTTGTGAAAACGGCTCACCTTTAGATTAACAAACTATAATAGAGGTTTAAGGAGGGTTGATCCTACGACCCGAAAGGAGAAGGTTTTTAAAACGCTTCGCGCTTACCCGCTCCTCCGCTTCTTTGTGCGTTTTCTAGAGAGCTACCGTACACTTGTTCGATTATCGGTTACAAAAATATTTTTGTTCTATCTTAATTTTTCTTATCTTGTTTTTAGTGCATGAGCACTCATTCTACTTGTTCTAATCTATTTTCTCCGCTTAGAGACCCCGGGAGTCTTATTCGACGAAGGAATTTAGGTGAACCGTTGTTGGGAATTATATTTGAGTTGATAAAGACAAAATAATGAATGAAACAAGATGAAAACAAGAAGGACCAAAGTTATCATTGTAGAAGTCTTCAAAAGATAAGAATTAGAAGATTCTCTCAGATTTGGTCAAAGATAAAGATAATATTTAATTGATTTTCTTATTAATTATCTTTATTAGTTTCTATGTAAACCTTGACTCCTTATACTATAAAAGGAGGTCTAAGGTATGTAGTTTAGGCATCTAGAATAGAATAGAATAGAATAGCAGACTTCTCAATAAGAGTCTAGCAAAAGCGTGTGTGTGTACACGTTTAGTAGTAGTAGTAGTTAGTTTATTAGATAGTTGGTGTAGCCTCATTTATTCTGATCAAATATAATGATGGCTTCAATGTTCGATTAAAACCTTATTTGATAATATTGTGTTATTTATTATTCTGCTGCGTGTTCAATATTATCTGCAAAACTAATCCTAGATGGGCTAAATCGATCTCAACATGTGGTATCAGAGCGGGTTGCTCTTGATATCTAGGATTCAAGGTTTTATGGTCGAAGAACGAAGAAGAATCTAAAAATCCGTTTAGGGTTTTTATGTTCGTCACTTTCTGGGCAGCCGTGGTAAAATGATGATAAATCGTTCGTTAACCGTTGGATCGTCACAAAATTTTAACTGGAGGTTCTATACACGTATAGGTACGATCTGACCGGAGCGATCTTTGATTTGAGTCTTCAAATTAAAGATATGATTTTTATAAAACTACTGCAGAAAAGGTTTCGTATACAAGGCGTGTTGCTGAAAGGTTCATACTAGCTTTGGTGAGTTGATCTCTTGATCAATAATAAACCCTAGTAAGAATACATGACACACGACGTTCTGATGATGGTGCAACTAAGGTTTTCATCAAACCCTAATTGATTCGAAGTGGTAGCAGCAGGTGTTTCAATTGAATCAGATGGCATGCTGAAATCAGGTTTGTATTAGTACTGCCTGTGTCATCCGAGAAAGAGTTTGTACCGTTTGTTTTGTCCGATATATCTAGTTTGTACCGCTAGTGTTGGCCGATATCAGATAACACACACTTTTTGGGTTATTGGACGCATTTGGGTCCC
The DNA here is from genome assembly GCA_026074375.1 of Tanacetum coccineum. Taxonomy (NCBI): domain Eukaryota; kingdom Viridiplantae; phylum Streptophyta; class Magnoliopsida; order Asterales; family Asteraceae; genus Tanacetum; species Tanacetum coccineum. The sequence goes on from BQNB010066292.1 coordinate 33,756, forward strand.
GAACGATGATAACGTTTCTGGTTTGCTTTGGAGAGTATTATGAAGACATTTGATGCAATGGATTTTTAATCAATTGTGTGACAAGGGTAACCTTTTTGTTACGTACAAACAAGGATTGCAAGTAGATCGCCGGCTGAGGCAACAGTCACATAAGAGAGGATGATGTTATTGCACTTAGATGATTTTCATTAATAATTACTATTTGAAGCCAACTGATTTCGTGATTCAAAGAGATGGTTAGCATACTTTCAGGGGAAGCTTATTGTTAACATGTTTAACCATCTACATGTACCACTTAAGGGGAAGTGTTCACAAGTTGCTTAACTACAAAAGACCCCTATTAGATGATTACAAAAAGGGGAAGAAGACTATATGGTTTGCAGCTTATTTTAAAGTGGTGACATGTACAAGAAGATCTTATTTCAAGGGGAAGCTTTGAAGATTGTTTCATACATGAAGATTGTTTTGTAATATCAAACAGGGGAAGATTGTTGGGTTTTGAGATTTGATGATTACAAAACCACATATGAAGAAAAGAAGAAAGATGAAACAACAAGGACTTAATATGCAACATTAAGTTAGCTTCATATCAAAGCTATGGCTCAGTGATTATTCTTTCTAATTTAGCCTTGCAGGAGGCCCTGTGTTGTTTACCTTTTTGGCAGGCAACACATGTATGGTCATTTTTGAAAACCTTGGAAGGTAGACCTCTTACAAGGTTTTCCTATACAAGTTTGTTTAGGTTTTTAAAATTGATATGACCTAACCTCCTGTGCCACAATTTGGATTCATCACATGTGGCTTTTGCAATCAAACAGGCATAATCTTTTGTGAGAGAAGGTGTCTTCATATCAAATCTGTACAT
>BQNB010066293.1:10657-34620 GCA_026074375.1 Tanacetum coccineum
TTGGGATTAAACCCAAAACATATACAATATTAGATTAACTATCGAGCCCGATTCCCGATATTATTTTATTACAACATTAACTAATTAAAGACCGAAGCTCCATCGTAGAGTGACCGAGCTTCCTTGTTCGACTCAATAAATTGAGGCTAACAAAATTGACAAAACTTTGTTCATTAAAAGACATAAAGATGATATCCTACTAGTACAGATTTATGTTGATGATATCATCTTTGGGTCAACAAAGAAAGAGTTAAGTACTGAGTTTGAAAAGCTGATGCATGATAAGTTCCAAATGAGTTCTATAGGAGAACTTACTTTCTTTTTGGGACTTCAAGTTCAACAGAAGAGTGATGGAATCTTTATTATTCAAGACGAATATGTGGCTGAGATTTTGAAAAAAATTAGTTTTGCCACAGTAAAAACAGCAAGCACTCCAATGGAGCCTAACAAAGCATTGATCAAAGATGAAGAGGCTGAAGAAGTAGATGTTCATTTATACAGATCAATGATTGGTTCATTGATGTACTTAATAGCTTCTAGGCCTGACATCACATTTGTTGTTTGTGCTTGTGCAAGGTTCCAAGTTACTCTAAAGACTTCACATCTTTATGATGTGAAGAGAATCTTTAGATACTTAAAAGGTCAGCCTAAATTGGGCCTTTGGTATTCTAGAGATTCACCATTTTACTTGGAAGCTTTTTCTGATAGTGATTATGCTGGAGCTCGCCTTGACAAGAAATCCACAACAGGAGGTTGTCAATTTCTTGGTAAAAGTTTGATTTCATGGCAATGTAAAAAGCAAACCATAGTTGCTAATTCCACTAATGAAGCAGAGTATGTTGCTGCTGCAAATTGCTATGGACATGTGTTATAGATCCAAAATCAAATGCTTGATTATGGGTTCAACTTCATGAACACCAAGATTTACATTGATAATGAAAGTACAATTTGTATTGTGAAGAATCCAGTATCTCACTTTAAAACCTAGCACATAGAGATAAGGTACCATTTCATCAGAGATTCTTATGAGAAGAAGTTAATTCAAGTGATCAAGATTCACACTGACCAAAATGTTGCTGATCTTCTCACAAAGGCTTTTGATGTTAGCAGGTTTAACTTTCTAATTGCTAGCATTGTCTTACTCAATCTCTGTGGTTTAACAATTCTTAACTTTTATTCATGGGTTATGCATAAATATGGATCCTCATGAATTCTCACATATCTATCTAGTTTTTTCTAGTGTGCTTGTGATGAATAGAGGCATGTTGTTGTATAATTATTGAAGATAGAGTTAAAACTGTTAAGGCGAAAGTTAATACTGCTAAGTATAATTAGTACTGCTAGTTATACTTAAGACTGTTAGTTAAAACTGTTAGTCATGATTAATACTGTTAAACAAGAAAACACTTTGGATTGTATATTCTTGGTTTTGGACTAACATTTGCATGTTAAGCATATTGAGTGCCTGGTATCAAGTAGTTCATCCCTAAAGTATTGTTTGAGGGGAGGCTAATGATGTCAATATATAGTCAAGATTGGATGTAAGAACATGAATCATCAGACTGAAGTGTGTGAAAAGTCAAACATCTAGACAAATTAAAAAAGGCCGGGACACTAAGATACCTCAGTCTGGTGGTCCCCCTGAAAAGGGTTGGTGATGAGGCTGTCCATAAAAAGTTAGGTGATAGAATGGAAAAGGCTGCCACTACTACTTTTAGCTTAGAAGCAGAGCAGGACAGTGGTAACATAAATTAAGACCCAATCCATGGCAACACTTAATGAGTCAAGTCCTTAGGGAATTGGTTTAGGTAGTGGTCCCAGGTGCCAAGATACCATATTGGGAGATGCAGATACTCAAACTAGGTTTGAGACTGCATCTAACAGTCCCATAATCCACCTCTCTTAAGAGTTAACACACTTAGAAGTGGGGAGGACAATATAAAACTAATAGAATTGATGGCATATTGTACAAAACTGTCTGACATGGTGAGAAAAAGAAGAGAAAGAAATAGTGAGCTAAAAAACAGAAAGAGAGATGTCTGGATAAAAACAAAAAGAGTGATTATGTGATAAAAAGAATTGAGAGATGTGGTAAAACAGAAAGAGAGCGTGTGAGAATCTAAATTTATGATGGAAATGCTAGTTGGAACAACATTGGAGTTAATACTGCTAGGCATAAACTTAATACTGCCAGTATCAAGTTAGTACTACCAGGTATATTTTAATACTGCTGGGTGAAGTTAATACGGCTGGGCTTAAAGTTAGTACTGTTAGGCTAAAATTAGTACTGCTGGGTAACCGTTAGTACTGTTTGAGGCATAATAGAATTTCCTTAATTTAATATAGCCGTTGTGAAATTTCCGCCAACTACTTAGCCTATAGGTTTGACTAATTGGAGAATTCATGATCTTTCTATAAATTTATAAGATTTTTTCAAAATAAGAACAAATTTTATTCTGTCAGTCAAATCACAACCCTAATTAATCTCAATATAATCTTACTTTGCCAAGCTCACATACTCTCATAAACAAACACATCCCAGAACCCTAATCAAACTTCTCTTCATCAAATGGCAAATTTGTATTTTTGTGACAAGCACAACATGGTTGCCTACTTACAGAAGTCAAAAGGAAGTGAAGGCTTTCATCAGATAGTGGATTTTCTTAATTTTACTCATATCAAGTATGCTCTCACTGAAAATCCAATCATTAATGTCTTACTCATCCATCAGTTTTGGGAAACTGCTTTTGCAAGCACATCAGAGAATAAAGAGATGGAGATAACTGCTACCATTGATGGGAAGGTCAAGATAATTACTAAAGCATCTATAAGGAGGCATCTCAAGCTAGCAGATTCTGATGGTATTAACACTTTACCCAATATTGAAATTTTTGAGCAACTTGCTCTTATGGGGTATGTGTCTAATTCTGACAAGTTGGCCTTCCAAAAGGGTCACTTTTCCCCTTAGTTAAGGTTTTTAATTCATACCATTCTTCACTGTTTGAGTGCTAAGAAAACTTCTTGGGATTAGTTTAGTAGTTACATAGCCATTGCCATCATTTGCTTAGCCACTAACAGAACCTTTAATTTTTCAAAATTGATTTTTGATGGCATGGTAAAAAACTTGGAAAGTACATCTAAATTTTTGATGTATCCAAGATTTATACAAATCTTTTTAAACAAGCATAAGAGACAGCTTCTCCCTCACAAAAGAACTCATATTGCTCCTACCCTTACTCATAAACTATTTAGCAATATGAGAAGAGCTTCTAAGGGATATAATGGGGTGGACATTCCATTGTTTCAAACAATGCTTGTTCAGGGCCAGACTTTACAGGGTGAAGGATCAACAATCCCAGTTGAGTCCTATCACACACCCAATGGTGCTCCATCTACCTCACAACCACCAACTTCATCACCATCTATGCCAACAACTCATGTTGCTGAAGAGGCTACTACCTTGCCCCATGATTCTATCCCAAGAGTTCATTCACTTGGAAGTGATAAGGGTAGTATGACACTTAATGAATTGACGGTTCTTTGTACCCAATTGTCAATAAAAGTGGCAAGCTTGGAGCAAGATTTAAAGCAAATCAAGAAGGTATATGGTAATGCTTACACCAAGCTTATCTTAAAAGTGAAGAAGTTAGAAAAGATTGTCAAGACAAGTCAAGCCAGAAGGAGACCCAAACTTGTGGTTTTAGATGATAAAGATGACTTGGAGAATTCTTCCAAATAGGGGAGGAAGATTGCTCAGATGAATGAAGATGAAGGAATTACTCTAGTTCAGATAGGTGCACAGACTCAGGAGAGGAATGATGAAGATCTTTTGTATGAGACTGGTGTATATGACTACCCAGAAGGATTTACAGGACCAAGTGTTTTAATTACTACTGCTGAACCAGTTACAACTGTTGATGAAGGAGTTAGTATTGCTGGTGAAGGAGTTAGTACTGCTAGTGCAATTCACGAAGTTAGTACTGCTACACCAAGGACTCCTCCTACAAAAACAACAGTCTTTGATGATGAGGATGTTACTATGGCTATGGCTCAGACTTTGATAAAGATGAAGGAAGTGAAATCTAAGGAGAAAGGAGTTGTTATTACAGATGTGGAAGACTCTTCTAGATTTGCCAGATCAATAACTACACTTCAACCTCTTCCAAACATTGATCCTAAATACAAAGGTAAAGGTATTCTACTAGAGACTGAATCTGTAGAGAAGACAAAGAAAAAGATTTAAGGTGATGCACAGATAGAAAGAGATGATGAAGTAGCCTTAAGACTTCAAGCAGAATTGGATGAAGAACTCAAAATAGAAAGAGAAAGACAAGAAGAAGCTTCTAAGGTTGCTATAGCTGAAATGTTTGATGAGGTGCAGGCAAGAATGGATGCTGATTATGAATTAGCTGCTAGAATGACACTAGAAGAACAAGAGAAGTATACAATTAAGGAAAGGGCCAGGTTATTGGCAGAATTCTTTGAAAGGAGAAGGAAACAATTAGCAGCTAAAAGAGCAGAGGCAATCAGAAATAAACCACATACTAAAACATAATTGAGGAATCTTATGATGACTTATCTAAAGAACATGGGTGGTTACAAACACAGTCAACTAAAAGGAAAGACTTTTAGAAATCCAGGGGTTGTATGAAAGACAGCAAAAGAGGAATCAAGATTTTATACCGATGGATTCAGAGAAAGAAGCTCAGAAGTTAGGTAAAAGATTGAAAAGAGTTGAAGGATCATATGCAACACAAAAGTCACCTAAGAAATCAAAAGTGATGAAATCTACAAAGGATGTTATAGAAGAAGAAGCATCAGAATATGAGAAGGAGAAGGAAGAACTTAGGTTAACTTTAAAGATAATTCCTAATGATGATAGTGAAGTGAACTATAAGCCACTATCCAGAAAATTTGGGAATATCAGTTGCTCAGAAAGGTGGATGCAAAAGACATAGAGGTTTACAAATTAACCAGAGCTGATGGAAGTTCAAGCTATCATGGAGACACACAAGCCTTCCTAAGAAGACTTAACAGGCAAGACTTGAATGACCTATATAGTTTAGTTCATGAAAGGTTTCAAGATCAATCTCTTAAAGGACATGATTTGTTGCTTTGGGGAGATCTAAGGATGATATTTGACCCAGATGAGAAAGATGAACTATGGATGAATTGGAAATTGATGAGATGGAAATTGTATGAAAATTATGGAGTTCACACTCTGTTTATGGATGGTACACCTATGGAAATTAATACGCTAGTGGAGAAGAAGTACCCTCTAATCAAGGAATTACTGGAGAAGATGCTGAACTTGAAGTTAGAAGCTGAAGAAGAAAGTAATATGGAATTTGAGCTTATCAAGTTCATCAAATCATTGCTTGAAGAGTAGTAAAGTGTTTGGAAGAATCCTCTTAGAGCTAATAGTCTTAATTCAAGAAACTTGATAAATTGGAGGTAAATTACAAGTTTAGGGGAGGATTGTTAGGAATTAAGGGCTTCTACAAGTTTATACTGCTGGTTCAACTTAGTACTGTCAGGCCAAAATGTACTAACTAGTTAGTACTACTAGAGTAATAGTTAGTACTGCTAGTACTAACTTAATACTGCTGAAGACTTAAGACTACTAGAAGAAGAAGACTGCATGAAGATAAAAGCATGTGAAGAGATATGTATTAGTTTATTTTGTATATCATATCTTATATATAGTTAGAAGATATGTTGTAATCTTGTAAAAGAATAGAAGATTCGTAGTTATCTTGTAAAGGACTCATTGGTGTATAAAAGGAGGTCTTAGGTTATGGTTTTAGAGATCTTAGATATCACATGTCACATCTCATCATCAGTCTTTCATAGTTTTCATAGCTTCAAGGTTGTAAACCCTAACACTGTCAAAGAGTGTTCGTATTAATATATTAGATCTTATTGTTTTGGTTGTATTTTCTGTGTGTCAAATATACTTTATTGTTATTCTTCTTAGTAGTATAAACTAGATTTTGCATAGTTTATATCATTCACTCAAAGTTTCATTCATAGTACCTTTGGATTTATCTAAGGATACTAAACCTTACTTCAAGCTAAGGAGTTAAAGATCTATTCATTGGGATTAGCACAAGGTAATAGAAATGATAATGGGAACAGAGGAGGAAATGGTTATAGGAATCACAATGTGAACTTCAGAGGTTTTATGCCTGTTGCTCAAGAGTGCACATTTTAAGAGTTCCTGAAGTGCCAACCACTTAACTTCAATGGGACGGAAGGAGTTGTTAGGCTGACTCGTTGGTTAGAGAAGATGGTGATGGTGTTCCACATTAGTAATTGCCCACAAAAGTATCATGTGAAGTATGCTACATGCACACTGGTGAACAGTGCTTTGACTTGGTGGAACTCTTATAAGAGAACAATTAGGGTTGATGCTGCATATGCCATGAGATGGACAAAACTTATAAAGTTGATGACTGAGGTGTACTATGTGAGAAATGAAATTCAGAAGATGGAGACTGAGTTGTAGAACTTGACTGTGAAGGGAAATGACTTGACTGCTTATACCTAAAGGTTTCAAGAATTGGTTCTATTATGCACTAGAATGGTCCCGGATGAGGAAGACAAAGTTGAGAGATTCATTGGAGGTTTACCTGACAATATCCAGGGGAATGTGATCGTTGCTGAACCCACTAGACTTCAAGATGCAATCCGTATTGCTAACAACTTAATGGATCAGAAACTAAAGGCTTATGCTAGGAATGCTGAAAACAAGAGAAGGTTTGACAACAACCCAAGAGACAACCATGGACAACACTGTCTTTCAAGTGGCAAAATGTTAGAGGACAGAATGTGGCAAGAGCTTACACGGCCAAAAACAATGAGAAAAAGGGGGTATGTTGGATCCCTCCCCTATTACAATAAGTACAAGTTGCACCATGAAGGGCTGTGTACTATAAAATGTGGAAACGGTAAGAGGGTTGGTCACATGGCTAGAGATTGTATGGCCGTTGTTGCTCCAAACACTCAGAGGACCCCAGTTAGGAATCGGTCGGGTGTTATTCGTTATGAGTGTGAAAGGCCAGGACATTATAGGAAAGATTGTCCTGAGTTGAGGAATTAGAAACGTGGAAACAAGACTGGTAACAAGACTAGGAACAATAAAGCTACAACAAGGGCTTATGCCATTAGAGGAGGAGGAGCTAACCCTGATTCCAACATCATTACGGGTACGTTCCTTCTCAATAACTGTTATGCTTCTATGTTATTCGATTTAGGTGCCGATAGAAGTTTTGTGTCGTTTATCTTTAGTGCCTTGCTTGATGTTGCACCATCCACTTTAGATACTAGCTATGTTGTATAACTTGCCGATGGAAGAATTTCAGAAACCAATGTTATCCTTAGAGGCTATACGTTAGGATTATTAGGTCATCCGTTCAACATTGATCTAATGCCCGTAGAACTTGGTAGTTTCGACGTAATTATCGGTATGGATTGGTTGGCAAATTACCACGTGGTGATCGTTTGTGACGAGAAGATCGTTCGTATCCCTTATGAAGATGAGGTGATGATAATCCGAGGTGATGATTGTGACAGCAAAAGTAAGTCGAAGCTGAGTATCATATCGTGTATGAAGATCCAAAAGTATATACAAAAATGATGTCAAGTTTAACTAGCGCAAGTTACATCCTAGAAGACTAAGGACAAGTTAGAGGAGAAGCGACTTGAGGACGTGTCAATTGTACGGGAATTTCTAGAAGTCATTCTAGAAGGCTTGCCTGGACTACCACCTACTCAACAAGTTGAATTTCAAATCGACTTAGTCCCTGATGATATACCTGTAGTACGAGCCCCGTAGCGATTAACACCAGCCGAAATACAAGAGTTATCCACTTAGTTGCAAGAACTTTCTGACAAAGAATTTATAAGACCTAGTTCCTCACCCTGGCGAGCTCCGGTTTTGTTTGTTAAAAAGAAAGATGGATCTTTTCGGATGTGTATCGACTACCATGAACTAAACAAACTTATTGCGAAGAACCGATACCCACTTCCAAGAATCGACAATTTGTTTGATCAACTTCAAGGGTTAAGAGTTTACTCTAAGATTGACCTGAGATCTGGTTATCACCAACTCAGGGTTCGTGAGGAAGACATCCCAAAGACAGCGTTTAGGACTCGCTATGGTCACTGTGAGTTCCAAGTAATGCTGTTATTTGGTTTGACTAACGCACCGACAGTATTCATAGATTTGATGAATCGGGTATGCAAACCGTACCTGGATAGATTCGTGATCGTATTCATTGACGATATTTTGATCTACTCCAAGAGAAGAAAAGAACATGAAGGGAACCTTAAGTTAATTTTGAGGTTACTTAAGAAGGAGGAATTGTACGCCAAGTTTTCAAAGTGCAATTTTTGGCTTTCAAAGGTATAATTTCTCGGTCACATGATTAATAGTGAAGGCATTCACGTTGATCCCGCTAAGATTAAGTCAATTAAGGATTGGGCGTCACCCAAGACATCAACTGAGATTCGTTAATTTTTAGGCTTGGCCAGTTACTATCGACGATTCATCAAAGGTTTCTCAAAAATCTCTAGACCTATGAAGAAATTGACTCAGAAAAACATGAAGTTTAATTGGTAGAAAAGGCAGAAGTTGTGTTTTAGTTGTTGAAACAAAGATTGTGTAGTGCGCCGATTTTGGCCTTACCCAAGGGAAGTGAGAACTTTATGGTTTACTGCGATGCTTCACATAAAGGGTTAGGCGCGGTTTTGATGCAAAAGGAGAAAGTCATATCTTACGCATCCTGCCAACTCAAGGTCCATGAGAAGAACTATACCACACACGACCTAGAACTTGGTGTAGTAGTGTTTTCCTTGAAGACATGGAGACACTATCTGTATGGCATGAAGTGTGTCGTGTTCACTGATCACAAGAGTTTGCAACATATTCTTGATCAAAAGGAGTTGAACATGAGACAATGATGGTGGTTAGAATTGTTGAGTGATTACGACTGTGAGATTCGATACCACTCAGAAAAGGCAAACGTGGTGGCTGATGCACTGATTCGAAAGGAAAGGATTAAGCCACTGCGAGTTCGGGCCTTAGTTATGACTATTGGTTTGAATCTTCCTAAACATATTCTAAGTGCTCAATCGAAAGCCAGAAAATAAGAGAACTTCATAACCGAAGATATGCATGGTATGATCAATAAGCTTGAACCTCGTGCTGACGGAATCTTATGCTTGAACAACTGGAGTTGGATTTCGTGTTTTGGTGACTTGAGGACTTTGATTATGCACGAGTCTCATAAGTCAAAGTATTCCATCCATCTTGGATTGGATAAGATGTACCAAGACTTGAAGAAGTTGTATTGGTGGCCCAACATGAAAGCAGAAAATGCCACCTACGTCAGCAAGTGTTTAACATGTGCCAAGGTTAAGGCAGAATATCAGAAGCCGTATGGTTTGTTGGTTCAACCAGAAATCCCGCAATAGAAATGGGAGAATATAACAATGGACTTCGTGACTAAATTGCCAAAGACAGCAACTGGCCAGGACACGATTTGGGTAATCGTCGATTACCTGACCAAGGCTGGTCATTTCTTACCCATGAGAGAAGATGACCCATTAGAGAAGTTAACAAGATAGTACTTAAAAGAAGTAGTCTCAAGGCATGGAGTGCCAGTTTCGATCATCTTCGATCGTGATAGGAGATTCGCTTTACATTTTTAGCGGTCTCTTCATAAAGCGTTAGGTACTCGAATGGACATGAGTACAGCTTACGACCCACAAGCTGATGGTCAAAGTCAGAGGACCATTCAAACATTGGAAGACATGTTACGTGCCTATGTGCTCAACTTTGGGAATAGTTAGGATAAACATTTACCGTTGGTGGAATTCTCGTATAACAACAGTTACCATACCAGCATTAAGGCTGCACTATTTGAGGCATTATATGGGCGCAAGTATCGATCACCTATTTGATGGGCTAAAGTCGGAGATAGTCAGCTCACTGGCCCAAAGATCATCCATGAGACAACTAAGAAGATTGTTCAAATCAAGAGCCGTATCTAAGCTGCATATGATCGTCAAAAGAGCTATGCCGATGTAAGACAAAAACCCCTTGAGGTTAAAGTGGGGGATAAGGTCATGATGAAAGTATCACAATGAAAAGGACTGATACATTTTGGCAAACGGGGAAAGCTTAACCGTCATTATATTGGACCTTTTAAGATTATCGCCAAAGTTGGAACAGTTGCCTATCGACTTGAACTCCCAGAGCAGTTGAGTAGAGTTCGTAGTACTTTTCACGTCTCTAACTTGAAGAAATGCCTATCCGACAAAACTCTTGTTATACTGTTGGATGAAATCCAAATCGATGAAAAGCTCCAATTCATTAAAGAACCTATCAAAATCATGGACCGTGAGGTCAAGTGTTTGAAACAAAGTCGCATTACAATTGTTAAGGTACATCGGAACTCAAGAAGAGGTCATGAGTTCACCTGGGAATGTGAAGATCAAATGAAGAAGAAATATCCGCACCATTTTGCTAATCATGTATCTGCGTCGAATGCAACGTCTTAAGCTTTGAGGATAAAGCTATTCTAACGGGGAAAGGATGTGATACCCCATAAAATTCAGGTCAACATTTTATCCATTTCCGTTCATTATTTTAACTTTTATAAGTTACGTGTTAATTTTTCGTTAATCCGGGAAGTTGTCCCGCGTAAAACTGAAAAAAAATCATTATCGGAAGCGTTCCGATGTCGGACTGAGCTTAGTTACGTGAATTTATAATTAATAAAGTCATCTTATGTCATTTCATGGTTTACGAATATTTACGTTTGTGATTTTTATATTTTTAGCGTGAGTTTACGTTTTTAGTATTTTTGATCAAACGGAACCCTAGAAACTTACCACCTTTGCATGTAAACCCGAGTTGTCATTCGTATCATGCTATAACATCAAAATTTCATTCACCCCTCCCCTCTTGATCTATTCGAACGCTTAAAGCCTAAACAATACCACCATGATTCCTAAATTAAATCAAGAGCATCTTATTTTGAAATTCTTATGCATATGCAAGATAGTGACATATTAGAATCTCATTCTCATGCACAAAACCTTAAGCTAGACAAAAACATGTGACCTATTGGACTCATGCTCTTTTTTTGACTTGAAATTCAAAATCAAGACTTATGGCTTAAACCTTAGCTAAGGAAAAATGACTTGGTCCCTCCCTCTTGCTCTATGTTGGTCTATAAATACATACACATATCACAACCTAGGGTTTCACTTCCTCCTAGCAACAAAAACATTCACCAATTTTCTCTCTTGCTCTCTTGAGTTCTCGGCAACAAACACACACACAAACGTTTTCATAACTTTGAATTCTAGCAAGATCCAAGCATTCCAAGTTCACTTTTATTCTTATCTAAGGTGTTTCCAAGAAGGGTTCTCTTTGATTTCAAGTTATTCAAGATTTCAAGAGTTAAGGTTTTGAGTTTTTATTTGGGTTTTCAAGATTCTTCATTCTTCTTTTAAGTTTTGTGTTTACCATCTTATCCATCACCTTTTGTAAGTAAACCCTAATCTTCTTTCATGATTTCCTTATGTTCTTGTGTTTCTGTTTAAGATCTATGACTCCATATGTTTGTGTTATAATTTTCAAAGAGTATAAAAAGGATTTTTATAAATGATAAAGATGTTGGCGTTTTTATGTATACATGTTATAGTCTTGCTGATATTGAGTGTTCTTGTGTATTGCAACAAAGATGGTGATGGGATTTGGATAGATTAAGAGTAGATTTTGTTGGTTGGTTTAGTAGTGAATGGGTTTAAGATAGTATAAGCACTATTGTGAAGTTTGATTGGATTTTTAGAGGCGTTTACAAAATAGATGCTTGTTGATTCAAAATTGTTTTGAGGTTTTTGACCACCTAAAAATGTTTTCATTATCCGAGAAGATAGCTTTTGGATAGCTCGTTTCGAATAGATAAGTTTTCATATCTCGAACACTAACAATGGATTTAAAACGGCCGAGTTATGGGGAAATGAATTTTGAAACATTTTTGGGAAAAATAACTATAAAAGCTTGCCGTAAGGATTTAGAAAATGGCTTTTTGGACACTTTTGGGATGTTTTGAGCTTTAAAATGTTGGCGAAACGCTTAATAACAATAGTAAATAAAGTAGGAACTTTTAAAAATATCACAAACGTAATGTCAGATTTCTAAAACGGGAAACTTCTAAAAATGAAAACTTTTGGTATTATTAGCGAGACAGACTTAGAAAGTGGCGTTTAGGTTTTGCTAGTGCATTTAGGGTACATGGAATCATCGTATATTAGGGGATGATATTAACATCCTGAAACATAGAACTTTCCAAAAATAGAAACTTTTTAAAAATAATAACTTTCGGAAATCAGAAACCACTCGTGAATCATAACGTAACGTACCTATAAACCTTATACTTTCGTAACAACACGTTTTTATTATATAAACTAAAAGCATAAATACTCATGGATGTCTATTTTCGTTAAGCGTCTTATTCAATGTTTCGTATTTATTTCTCGTTTCTGAAGCGCGCCTTTTAATTAGGTTGCGGTTAGAGTCGTTCAATGTCGTTATTAACTCCGTTAAATTATTTTCTCACCATTTGCTTAAGGTGAGTTCATAGCCCCACTTCTTACTCGTTTTAAATAAATGTTTTATAACTTTGGGGTGAGAAATATTGCGTGATTTTATAAATTGACACAAGTACTATACGTGAGATTTTCCCCAATTTATGTGTTGCCTTTGTAGCGTTAGACCAATACTGTCCGAATTATCATGAACCGTTAATTACCTTTTACCGACTGACTGGTTAAGTAAGCATGAGTGAGTAAATAGATCTATTGTGATTAATAATCCCCATCCGGGTTTGGTAATTCTTACTGGTCGAGTATGACGAATTGTACATGCCAACAGATGTATATCACGTCGAAACTAGATTGGGTGTCTTGATCAGACACCTACCAGGGAAACTTTATTTGACAATGTACATGCTACTTCCCCATTAGCTTCGGTGTCATGAGCTTAGTGCAACGTAAATGCCTCTTTATGTGAAGTTGTATCTCCTATAACTATCAAATACGTTTTGAACCTTGTGGTCCACACAGATAATATTTGAATTAAACCTATGAATTCACCAACTTTATGTTGACGTTTTAAGCATGTTTTTCTTAAGTGCTTAGCTTGGATGTCGTTTCTTGAATTATATGAAGTCTTTTACCTGGACCGGTCATCAAGAATTTATCTATGTTTTCAAATACCGTTGTTGAAACTCATTTAAGCTTTCGTATTTTAACTCTTGAATTATTTGAATTGATTGATGTAAAACTTATTAATATTTTAAATTAATGCAACGGTGTTTATTTTCAAAATGTATGCTTAGAGGTCGTTCTTTATGCTTTATACTTAAGATAATCATGAACGTCACGCCCTCAGACGCTTATACTGACGGGACCCTATTTGGGGGTGTGACATACATAAAAAGTATTATTTTATGGATATCATGAATAACTCATAATTAAACATGTTTGACTGAACATACAAAAGTTAAGATACTTTTTCGACTAATCTGATGTGAATAACTTTCATTGCTTCAGCTGCATCAAACACACGGTAGGGGCGATCCCACCTTCATTCACTTAATCAAAATATGGTGTATTTGGTGCTCGAATCTATTTCATGTAAAGCCATGTATCTGACTCAAAATAAGGCATACTTCAATCCCTTGCAGATCATCAACATAAAACTTTTCTTAATAAAAGAACCTGACATTCAATAGAAAAAAATTGATTAAATGGTATTCACATATGACTTTGAAAAATAAAACACAGAAAGGGATGTATATATAAAGCAACTGCAATAAGCAATTCCATGAAACCCTTATAAGTAAAAAATTAATAAAACTGGCAATTACGATATTGGCTGATATTGTGGCTCCAAGGGTAACTTTTTGTTGCTACATTTCTCATTAAATGACCTACTTGTCATCATAGATACCGGATTGCTACTAATTCGGGTTCCAAATTACATAGTAGTTGGTTCTTATTCTAAACCGAAACCACATTTTAAAGTTTTTAACCCGAGACTCGCATTATATAAAACTCATTAACTTTAACAAAATGCCTTGTTTCGTCCAAGTGTGAATTCATATGGCTTAGATTTGCAAGTGCGCAACTGGATAAAAGAGTATGCGAACCCATCATGGCTGCAACCACTTTTCCGAGGGTGATTGATGACGTCAAATAACGTCTATTTTATTGCATCATTTATCCCATGTAATTAACCCATATTGTATAATTATTGCAAAGAATTGTTACTTAATTGTTTATATTTGTTATTTGTAGTAATTATCGAGTATTTGGCAAAAGATGAAGAAAAGGACGTGTTTTGAAGCATAAACGAAGAGTTTGAGAAAGTCAATGATTCTGACATCAATACGTCGTATTATTCTAGAAGCATACGCCGTATCTAAAGACTTTGAAGAACTCAAGACCATTTCCTGACTTTGAAGAATACGCTATTGATACGCAGTATACGATACTTTGGTTAAAAAACAAGAAAACACATTTTTAGCCAATACTCTGTATCCAAAAACACCAATATTGGTCAATACTCCATATCCAAGAGAATGGATATGGCATATTGGTCAATACGCCGTATCCAAAAATTAGATATGGCCTATCCAAATTCCTGGGCAAGAATTTTAGAATATTTTATACTTGGAACCCACGCCAAGTCATCCAATACGCCGTATTAAGCTTCTCAATATGCCGTATCGAACCGACTACCAGACTCTATATATATAGACAACCCAAAACTCAATTGGAAGGAGGCAAGTGAATCCCTAAACACCAAGTCGACCAAGAGACGAATAAAGGAGCATAGAAGGTTAGAAAAGAGCCTCAAGATTATAAGAAAACTCTTGTAATCCTCGCGCAACCGAATACGCGTTCGATTAAGGTTTGTTTATTTTAATCGTTCATATATCAAATCGTGTGTATTTTTACAATGATTATCGACTTATACCATTAGGTATCAGCCATGTTTATGAGGATCTAATGTTTGGTTTGTTTATCTTGTTTGCTTAATTTATCGTCGTATTATTGATTATGTTTATCACATGATACTTGTTTACGTGCTTAAGTATGGGACCTATCATTCAACTGGGTCTAGTCCTACATATTTAATGCGCTGCAACTTCGGTATTGTTTGGGCGTAGGCTAAGAGTCCAGGATAGCTCTCCATATAGTGATGCTTATACGTGGAAAAAATAGGATCACTAATAACGTCCTGCTTTCCTGATTGAACTGGTTGTACCGTAGTAGGTAGTGGCTTAGTACTAACTAATAAGTTCTTATCATTGGTATAGTTTGGGTTGTGGACTACCACCTAATATAAGTTATCGTTAAGCAGTAAGTGGGTAAAGTCTCTATGAGCTAGGGTTAGTATGACATACACAGTGTCATCCTTTAGATGAATTATAATCAATATATTAGTATGCTTTATGCGGATGCGTCTAATTGTGACAAAATTAGCGTGTCTAGGTCTTAGGAAGAAGTACCGCCTAAGTCTAGGAATGATATGCCCATTGAGATAAGACAATCATTGCACTAAATAAACAAACCTGTGTTTTACCGGATTATTCATGGTTAATACGTTTTCCTTATATTAGTTCTCGACCGCTTCTCTATCGTTTGTTTATCTTCTTATGTGTGTTTATTGCTTTACTTGTCATCAAAACCTTATGTTAGATACCCAAACTCGTGCCAGTCTCTCAGGCTGAAACCCCCTTATCATTAGTTTATGTTTAACTTATGTTTAACATAAATTAGATTAATTTAGTACTAACATAGATAACTAAAATACTGATAGAATTAAGAGTTAACGCTCCCGCTCTTAGTGATCGACACCCTACTTACCAACGAAGCTACATCTTGACTGGGTACACTGCCCGTTAAAGTGTTGTTTTTAGGTATAGTCGGCATAAAATAAATAGTAAAACTTGATACATAAAATACCTACGCACAACGACACATCAAGTTTTTTGGCGTCGCTGCCAGGGAGTGAAGTTGTTTAATTCTTATTTATTAGTGTTTTAGTTTAGTTTAGTTTAGTTTAGTTTAGATTAATTTGCATATTTTTGTGTGTTTGATTTCTGCATTATATATTTTTGCATATAGTGTGCTTGTGTGTTTCTGCATTATTACAGTTCGCTGTAATTTTTCTGAGTCGAATACTTAATACGGCGTATTCAATATATTGGATATGGCGTATAATTTTTTTTTCAAACCAATACAACGTATTAAACTCTGTCATCAATACGGCGTATTCAGGTTACCGAATACGGCGTATTAATCTATTTGACAGTTTCCTTTCCTAGTGAATATTATTATAGGTTATAATGGACGACCCCAATATTACTATGGAAGAGTACATCAGGCTTGAGGAAGAAAAAGCTCGTAGGCGTGGTAAGGTATATAACTGGGAAACTGCTATGTTTGGTAAGATCTAGTGTGATGAAGACGTTCACGACCCCAGATATGTGAAACTAAATTCCCAGCTATAGTTTTCGATGACGCATTTACATCTGAAGTAACACACTCCTGTAAACCCATGGTAAGTCCTCCTAACGATAATAGAATTGACTTTAGAATATCGTTTGACAAACCCGACGATGAAGATTACATGGTAATTTTTGACAAAAATTTGTTTTTTTATAAAATAATTTCCGTCAATGATTTGAAAATGGATTCAGAAAAAGATAATGAAAAAGACAATATGCCTTCGTTTCCGTCACCCAAGCCTACGGTCAGTTATTTTGATGATTTAGACTTCTTTAAAGAATTTGAGAATGAATTTCCAGCCATTGTTTACAATGATGCTCTAACGTCTAAATTATATTTCTTAACTGAACCTACTGTAAGTCCTCAACATATCGATGAATTTAATTTGAAAGATGAAACATCATTGTTCGAATGTGATGAAGAGGAACAAAACATTTTAAACTTTAATGATCTATTTCCTTTTAACGTAATTTATCCCAAAGATTCAAAACCGAATAAGGACAATAATGATGATAAAATCGATATTGAACACTCTTCGGGGGATTTATCTGTCAAACCATTACCTGATGTAATAAATACGGATGTTGGTGCTTATGCACATGAGTCAAATAAGCTTTTGAAAACAAGTCATGATATATCAAATAAATTTTTCAAAACTGAAACTTTTATCTTCGAATTAAATTTTAATATCAAGACTTGGAATCATATTAACAAAGGGATGTCATTCATTTTCCTAATCAAGAATTTGTATGTGCCATTTGGCATCCCGTTCGACCCCAAATTGTTTTATAAGGATAAGATTAAATTGAGGCAGGTCTAACTTAAATACTTTTCTATAAACAAAAGTGCTTGCCGAGAGACAACCCGGAATGTATTTTCAATTTTTTATCGAGTCTGTCTTTCCAGATTGTTTATACGGCGTATCCAAACCCCATGGATACAGCGTATTGACTTATGGACATTATCCAGTCTTTATTTTCAGCACAGTCTATACGACGTATTCAATAAATGAATACAACGTATACAGGTATCAATAAGGCGTATCCTGGGGAATGGATACGGCGTATCGACTTCCTGTACAGAGTCTAACCAAACGAATACACAAAGATAGAATTGCATTTGTTTTCTAAGAATTTACACAGGACCTCGTGAAAGAAATATCAACGAATATTGGTGGAGAATTTACAAATCTGGAGATCGTGAAGTGTTGGAGTCTTGAAACTTCAAGGCGGCTGTTCAACACGAATTCTTGCTCAATAAACTCAACATGGAGAATCTACCGAGCAAATATTAGGGGAGTTTCTCATTCTAATTCATTTTAATTCCCGTATTTAATGTTTTATTCATACAACGAGGACGTTGTATAATTCAAGTGGGGGATGGAATTAAAATGTTTACTTGTCCTATTTTTCACACCAAAATGCTTAAATTATGCTCAAATTTAATTTTTTTTTCAAGCATACTTTTGTGAAATTACATGTTACATAACCTGCACACAATAACCCTTGATAGATATTGTGAGGATTTAGCCTTGTTTGTTTCCTAATGTTTACCCAAATTCCATAAAATATGAGTGTGCCGGTGATGTAGTAGACTTTAGAACTTGGCTTGGTATATCACTCGAGATCATAGTAATGAATATTATGGATTTAATTGGAGTAACTCGTTTAAACTGGTACATTTTTAGGATTACACCCAAATTATCTTTCCATGTTGTTTATTAACTAATTATACTGGTTAGTTAACCTCCCGTATAAACCCTTTGTTTACTCTCACTACAAGAGTAAGATACCCCTAGATCAACCCGTAGAGCCAATCCTTTAGGAATTACACCAACTATTTGTTTCATTACACCTTTACACCTTAACCTACCCTGTTAGATTAAGTTTAATTTATAGTTGCTAGTTGCTTAAAGTGTATAGTATGTATTTCTCGAGTCTTGTGTCATTTTCTATCTTTGGTGCTGTTGGGAATTCACACATTGCAAATGGGAATGTATAAAGTAGTCGTAGCTCACGTATTTTTGCTACCATCACAATTATTGGAACGTCCAAAGAATGAAGAACTATCGAAGGAATTATCCAGAATTATTATGATCGTGAAGATGGTGAAATTACTTCGAGTTTCATAGTTTGTATATATATATATAAAATAAAAAAAATTTGCAACAAAAAAGAGAAGGAAAGTTTGAAGATAATCGTTTCGCAAAGAGCATTACCAAAGGAATTACACGAAAGATCGATTATTCGTTGATACGTTCAGAAGAATCAATGATGTAGAGTATTGTATAAAGTGGAAGATATCGCCACTTACCTTGTGGAGTATGTAAAGTATGGGATGTAAGGGAAGTTGACCGTTATGGGAACGCCAACTTAGGTTGTTGTTTTTGATCTATGATCAAGACGCCTGTAAATTGTTATGTCTTTGTCATGGTAACGGTCAGGAAAAGTGTCTAGCAACTGTATCTTAGTCTTAATCTGTTTGTTTCATACTTTTTATTTAACAATAATTTACTTCCCTTTCCTAATGATTAGCCATTTGTCTACAACTCTTGGTGAAAGTTAGAAGATCCCTACCCTATATCATTCTTCATCCTAACCGTTGGTTAAATTCGAATGAGGATGTGATTGAACACACATGTCTATTCCGTCTTTACGGCCATGTATGTGTGCTTCAGCTACCTTGTTGGAGTGGTACTTCTGGTGAAAGATTGTTGAATGATCAACCTTAAGCCTTATCATACAAACCCATATTTACCTTTATAAACTTGTTACTCCTTGGCTTTAGTGGTGGAGATGTGTATCCTTACCAAGCTTATGATAGAATACTCGTCACGACTGAGCAATTGAGCGAATTAGTTACATGTTACCACATAGATTAGTTGAGTGATTTGAGTGTTTTCATCTTCCTATTTCGTGAGGTGTTTGGTTGTGTACTTGTAATAGATCGAATAAATGCTTAAACGGAAAATATCCTTAGGGATACATTTTTGTAAACTTCTAAAGGCTACTTGAGGACAAGTAGGATTCAAGTGGGGGGATATTTGATGACATCAAATAACGTCTATTTTATAGTATCATTTATCCCATGTAATTAACCCATATTGTATAATTATTGCAAAGAATTATTACTTAATTGTTTATATTTGTTATTTGCAGTAATTATCAAGTATTTGGCAAAAGATGGAGAAAAAGACATGTTATGAAGCATAAACGAAGAGTTTGAGAAAGTCACTGATTCTGACATCAATATGCCGTATTATTCAAGAAGCATATGCCGTATCTAAAGACTTTGAAGAACTCAAGACCATTGCCTGACTTTGAAGAATACGCCATTGATACGCCGTATATGATACTTTGGTCAAAAACAAGAAAAACACATTTTCAACCAAGAGACGAATAAAGGAGCATAGAAGGTCAGAAAAGAGCCTCAAGATCATTAGAAAACTCATGTAATCTTCGCGCAACTGAATACGCGTTCGATTAAGGTTTCTTTATTTTAATCGTTCATATATCAAACCGTGTGTATTTTTACAATGACTATCGGCTGATACCTTTAGGTATCAGCCATGTTTATGAAGATCTAATGTTTGGTTTGTTTATCTCGATTGCTTAATTTATCATCGTATTATTGATTATGTTTATCACATGATACTTGTTTACGTGCTTAAGTATGCGACCTATCATTCAACTGGGTCTAATCCTACATATTTAATGCGTATGAGCTAGGGTTAGTATGACATACACGGTGTCGTCCTCTAGATGAATTATAATCAATATATTAGTATGCTTTATGCGGATGCGTCTAATTGTGACAGAATTAGCGTGTCTAGGTCTTAGGAAGAAGTACCGCCTAAGTCTAGGAATGATATGCCCTTCGAGATAAGACAATCATTGCACTAAATAAACAAACCTGCATTTTATCAGATTATTCATGGTTGATACGTTTTCCTTACATTAGTTCTTGACCACTTCTCTATCGTTTGTTTGTCTTCTTGTGTGTGTTTATTGCTTTACTTGTCATCAAAACCTTAGGTTAGATACCCAAACTCGTGCCAGTCTCTCAGGCTGAAACCTCCCTTATCATTAGTTTAGGTTTAACTTAGGTTTAACATAAATTAGATTAATTTAGTACTAACATAGATAACTAAAATACTGATAGAATTAGGAATTAACGCTCTCGCTCTTAGTGATCGACACCCTACTTACCAACGAAGCTACATCTTGACCGGGTACACTGCCCGTTAAAGTGTTGTTTTTAGGTATAGTCGGCATAAAATAAATAGTAAAACTTGATACATAAAATAACACCTACACAACGACACATCAAGTTTTTGGCGCCGTTGCCGGGGAATGAAGTTGTTTAGTTCTTGTTTTTATTAGTGTTTTAGTTTAGTTTAGATTTAGTTTAGATTAATTTGCATATTTGTGTGTTTGTTTTGTGTGTTTGATTTCTGCATTGTATATTTTGCATATTGTGTGTTTGTCTGTTTTTCTGAATTATTATAGTCCACTATAATTTTTCTGAAATGAATACTCAATGCGGCGTATAAATTTTTTTCAAACCAATACATCGTATTCGACTCTACCATCAATATGACGTATTCAGTTCACTGAATACGGCGTATTAAACTATTTGACAGTTTTCTTTCCTAGCGAATTTATTACAGGTCACAATGGACGACCCCAACATTAATATAAAGGAGTATATCAGGCTTGAGGAAGAAAAAGCTCGTAGACATGGTAAGGTGTATAACTGGGAAACCGCTACGTATGGTAAGATCTGGGATAATGAAGACGTTCATGACCTCGGATCTATTGAAACTGAATTCCCAGCTATAGTCTTTAACGACACGTTAACATCTGAAGCAGCACTCTTGTGTGAGCCTACGATAAGTTCTCTTAACAACAATGAAATTGACTTTAGAATATCGTTTGACGAATCCGACGATGAAGATTGCACGGTAATTTTTGACAAAAATTCATTTTCTTACAAAATAATTTCTGTCAACAATTTAAAAACGGATTCGGAAAATGATAATGATAAAGTCAATATGCCTTCAATTCCATCACCTAAGCCTGCGATCAGTTGTTTTGATGATTTAGACTTCTTTACTGATTTTAAGAATGAATTTCCAGCCATTGTTTACAATGATGCTCCAACGTCTAAATCAGATTTATTAAGTGAACCGATTTTAAACCCTCAACATATCGATGAATTTAATTTAAAAGATGAAACATCATTGTCCGAATGTGATAAAGAGGAACAAAACGTTTTAAACTTTCTATTTCTTTTTAACATAATTTATCCTGATGAATTAAAAATGGATACGGACAATGATAATGATAAAGTCGATATTGAACACTCTTTGGGGGATTTATCTGTCAAACCGTTACCTGATGTAATAAATACCGATGTTGGTGCCTATGCACATGGGTCAAATAAGCTTTTGGAAACAAGTCATGATACATCTAATAAATTTTTCAAAACTGAAACTTTTATCAAGGAATTAAATGTTAATATCATGACTTGGAATCATCTTAACAAAGGGATGTCATTCATTTTCTTAATCAAGAATTTGTATGTGCCATTTGGCATCCCGTTCGACCCGAAATTGTTTTACAAGGATGGGATTAAATTGGGGCAAGTCTAACTTAAAGACTTTTGTGTAAACAAAAGTGCTTGCCGAGAGACAACCCGGAATGTATTTTTAATTTTATTATTGAGTCTGTCTTCCCAGACTGTCTATACGGCGTATCCAAACCTCATGGATACGGCGTATTGACCTTTTAGACGTTATCCAGTTTTTATTTTCAGCACAGTCTATACGGCGTATTCGTTAAATAAATACAGCGTATTCGACACAGGTATCAATACGGCGTATCTTGGGGAATGGACACGGCGTATCGACTTCCTGTACAGTTTTAGGTATTTATTTCGAGTCTAACCAAATGAATACACGGAGATAGAATTGCATTCATTTTCTAATAATTTACACAGGACCTCGTGAAGGGAAATCAACAAATGTTGGTGGAGAATTTACAAATCTGGAAATCTTCAAAGTGTTGGAGTCTTGAAACTTTAAGGCGGATGTTCAACACAAATTCTTGCCCAATAAACTCAACATGGAGAATCTACCAAGCAAATATCAGGGGAGTTTCTCATTCTAATTCTTTTTAATTCCCGTATTTAATGTTCTATCTATACAACGAGGACGTTGTATAATTCAAGTGGGGGGATGGGAATTAGAATGTATACTTGTCTTATTTTTCACACTAAATGCTTAAAATATGCTTAAATTTAAAAAAAAATCAAGCATACTTTTGTGAAATTACTTGTTACATAACCCGCACACAATAACCCTTATTAGATATTGTGAGGATTTAACCTTATTCGTTTCAAAATGTTTACCTAAATTCCATAAAAATAAGAGTGTGTCGGTGATGTTGTAGACTTTAGAACTTGGCTTGGTATATCTATTCGAGATCACAGTGATGAGTACTATGGATTTAGATGGAGTAACTTGTTTAAATTGGTAAATTTCTAGGATTACACCTAAAAAGCCTATACATGTTGTTTTATTAACTAACTACACTGGTTAGTTAAATCCTGTATAAACCCTTTTTTACTCTCATTTTAAGAGTAAGATACCCCTAGAAAAACCTATAGAGCCAATCCCTTAGGGATAACACCAACTGTTTGTTTCGTTACACCTTTACACATTAGCCTATCTTGTTAGATTAAGTATATTTATCAGTTGCTAGTTGCTTAAAGTGTAAAGTATGTATTTCCTAAGTCTTGTGTCATTTTCTATCTTTGGTGAGGTTGGGAAAAAATTTACACATTGCAAATGAGAATGTATAAAGTTGTCAAAACTCATGTATTTTTACTACCATCACAATTATTGGTACATCCGAAGAATGAAGAATTATTGAAGGAATTATCCGAAGTTATTATGATCGTGAAAATGGTGAAATTACACCGAGATTCATAGTTAGTATACGAAAAAAATGAAAACATTAGAAAAACCGCAACAAAAAAAGGAGGAAAGTTTGAAGATAATCGTTTCTCAAAAGCTAAAACCGATGGAATTATATGAAGTATCGATTATTCTTTGATACGTCTTATAAGTCACCAATGTAAAGTTTTGTATAAAGTGGTAGATATCTCCACTTGTCTTGTAAAAGTATGTAAAGTATGGGATGAATGAGAAGTTGACCATTACGGGAACTCCAACTTAGGTTGTTGTTTTTTATCTATGATCAAGAAGTTTGTGTAAATAGTTGTGTCTTTTTCATGGTAACGGTCGGGAAAAGTATCTAGCAACTTGTGCCTTATTTGTTTTGGACTTAATCTATTTGTTTCGC
>BQNB010066294.1:0-34620 GCA_026074375.1 Tanacetum coccineum
AACACTCCTTCTTCTTCTTTTTTCTATCTCTTCTCTTTTCTCTCTTTTTCTCTCTAATAATATGGATACTTTTCTTTTTCATTCTTCAACGCCTTCAATGCTTACCAAGACATCATTACTAACACCTTGTTGTGATTGTTCCAGTGTTAGCTCAATCTTAGTCGGCATTATTCCTATATACATTCATCTCCAATCATACCTAAGGACTGCTATTTCTAACTTTGGATTATCCTTGGGTAGATCCTCTGGTTCTGGTTGGATCATAGGATTGATTCCTAACCTAACCACCTTATGACCTCAGAATCATCATGAAATTAAGATGTTGTTGGGTGTAAGATCGAACCATAAAACCTTTTCTTACTTTTTAGCACATTGAGTCGATTAGATCATATTTTAATTACATTTTCTCCCCTTATTTTAAATAATAAACACTTAGTTTTTGAAATACCTTATGATTAAAATATGTCTTGAAAATTCTGTGGGGAGAAAATATTATCAGCATGAATGGTTTGGAACATTTTGATAATGTTTTGAATACATAAGAATTGTCGTTGTTGGATGTATACAAAAAAATTTATAAACATTGTTTTTCGAAAAACTCCCCATCAAAAATAGGACCAATTGAAAATTTTGTGTCTTTTTGAAAACATTATGAGGGATGAAAGTGTTGAAACAATCATTTTTGAAAGATTATGAATTGTCATCGAGAATTCTTGAAAAATTGTGTTCCATATTTTTAGAAAAACCAAATGTTAGAGGAATTCTCTCTAACGGTATGGGTAAGCGCACTGATACGTACACTATCTTTTTTCTTGAGCGTAAAACATTTTGAATGTCTTGAATAAAAGTTTTCGAAAAAAAAACAGAATCTGTTAACAAAAGATAAAGGGTTTCTATAATTTGTTATAATAGTTTTCTTAAACTTGAAAAACACTCGATTTCTCTTGAACTTGCTTTATCAACAATGTAAAGAACAAATGAAATAAACTCAGTATGCAAAGAAAAGGATCAAATGTATTTCGAAAAGAACCGTGATCAATATCATGAAATACAGGTTATTGGAAAGCTATATGCATGACAAGAACATAGAAATATAGGTGCAGTTGAAGAAACTACTCCGGTAACTGCAAGGGAAAGTCTGTGGATACTCATGTTTGTTTTACACATCTGATGTTCGACATCCAATGCTCAAGAATTCAAAACCATCACTTTTAGGAAAACCGACTCCTTTTTCAAATTCTTCTGAAATGAGAAGTTTTAAAACGAAACAGTCGATTAATAAAACTAATATGTCGGATGGTTTGTTTAAACAAGTCACACAACAGAATTTTCCCCAGAATAGAAAACAAGCGGAAATACACACGAATACGCTTACACTAGGAATGTATAGAATTTCCACTAGCATAACACAAAACAGAGAACCTCAGTTCCTCTTGTTCTTGGAATACTATCCTCACGTGTCTACAATCTTAGGAGTAAATCACTCTACTAGTGTTAGCAGACCACCGCTTAAGAGCTATCAAGTTAAAGATAAGGTCGTGCCAAACAATAGTCAAGTGAAGTTTACAAAGAAGTGAGTAGAATACCACACATAGGATTCTAGTATTTCTAAGAAAACAAAATCTGTAACTGGTGTAATGAATGTTTCAAATTCTAGAACTTAAATGGGATTGCTGGTTTGTGCTGAATGTGGAAAATGTATGTTTAATTCTAATCATGATGCTTGTGTTTCTAAATACTTGAATGACGTGAATGCTAGAACTAAGAAGCCTAAAGTAGTGCCTATTAGTGCTAGTAAACCAAAGAGAAAAATGAACAAATCTGTTGCAACACCCCATAAGAAAACAGTTGCATCAGATACCACTATTCAGAAACCCAAGAGTTACTTTAAGGAGTTGTATGAGAATACAAATAAGGCATGGAAATGGTGGATAGAAAAGAAATGTCCATCAGAATACAAATGGACACAAACGACACCTTCTAGACCTAGTCTTAAATGGAAACCAACGGGTAGAATCTTTAGTAATGTTCGTCTTAGGTGGGTTCCCACAGGAAAGTTATTCAACTCTTGCACGGGCAAGGTTGACAGTGAACCCACACATGGTTCAATAGTAGATATCCCTCATATTCATGCATGCAAACAAACTCTGGGTTTAAGTGCAGGTACATCATTCAATGGTCAAAAGCAACAAAGAATTGACTTAAATGCAGATGCACTATACAATGCAAAGCAAGAAAATCTCAGAGTGTGGTTACTGAAAATGTTGATATCTAAGAAACTAGTGCCAGATTGGTTTCATAAAAGATAAGTGTCATCAAATGACGTTTGAACACAGCCGTTCAAGCGATGCCTGATGATGTCTGATCACAACAGTTCAGACCTCGCACCACAACGACAAGAGATGTCTGTTGAAAATGTCTCTTCAGGCCTTGTTCCTCAAGGACAAAAGGCGTCAGATTATGACAACTCTGACCCCATGCCCCCAAGACAAAATGTTGTTCCTATATCAGAAAAGACAGATTCGTCACAACAAGGGTTAAATCAAGTCCACATCAATGAACAGTCAAGTTCAAAGGCTGGTTTCCCAAAAGTTGTTTCCTTAAGCAAACAAAGACAGCTGAATATTCACGATAAGAGTTGGAATTACTATTCCACCATCATATAGCAATGCTGAGGACAACAGGTAAATAAATACAAAATCAGAAATCAGAAATTTTTTTCCAAAAATAATCTTCTCGACATGTCTCTTAGAAACCGATAAACATTTACGATGCTTATAAATGTTCGATTAACATTGACAAAACGGGCGTGTAAATAGAAAGTTCGATCGAGAGTTTGCAAATAGTTTCAACAAAACATGTCATTTCTAATTTTCTAAATGGTTTATGTGCAAATGTCAGTACATAACCCGGACTTCAAATAAAGGAAGGTTTATAACTTATCCTAACAACGAGAAAATTAACGTTTCTCGGTCTTGAGCTATTTCTTAAAATACATCAATGTTATTTTTAGCTTAGCAGAAAAAGGATAGTGTACGTTTTCCAGTGCGCCTACCCTACCGGTGAGAAAGAAGTCCTCTAACAATCTTTTTTTTTCAAAAAGTTGAACACAATTTTTCAAGAATTTCTCGATGACAATTCATAATCTTTCAAAATTGTGTGTTCAACACTCCATCCCTCACAATGTTTTCAAAAGACAACAATTTTTCAATTGGTCCTATTTTTGAGGGGGAGTTTTTCGAAAAACAAAGTTTTAATGTTCTTGGATACATCAACAACGACAACTCTTATGTATTCAAAACATTATCAAAATGTTCCAAACCATTCATGCTGATAATATTTTCTCCCACAGAATTTTCAAGACATATTTTAATCACAAGGTATTTCAAAAACTAAGTGTTTATTATTTAAAATAAGGGGAGAAAATGTAATTAAAATATGATCTCATCGACTCAATGTGCTGAACAGAAAGAAAAGGTTTTATGGTTCGATCTTATACCCAACAACATCTTAATTTCACGACGATTCTGAAGTCATAAGGTGGTTAGGTTAGGAATCAATCCTATGATCCAACCAGAACCGAAGGATCTACCCAAGGATAATCCAAAGTTAGAAATAGCAGTCCTTAGGTATGATTGGAGATGAATGTATATGGGAATAATGCCGACTAAGATTGAGCTAACACTGTGATACAATCACAACAATGTGTTAGATAATGACGATCCTTGTAAGCATTGAAGGCGTTTGAAGAATGAAAAAGAAAATGTATGATAAAGGTCTAAAGAAAAGAAGCCCGTCCATACAACTAAGGCAAAACCGGGTCAATACATATGCAGTTTGAGAATCCAATTGATTGCTAGACATTGAAACGACATCATGGACCCAGTGATCAATGCGACAAACCCTTCCCAGCCAATCGGTTTCATCTCAACAGAAACTTGTCTCATATTTATCACGATATACACACGTTATCTATTGACAATCTCATTCCTAGAAATCGTAGATATTGAATAGGTCAATCTGCACAACCTCTGCGTACTAAAACTAAAATGCACAAATTCGAGTCTAGAGCCAAGAGATTAATAATTAATCTTGTTAGGACACATTTCATTTCAAACACTAGTTGAACATTCATCACGTTTACAAGCTGTTAACAAAGAGTCCCTACGCAATATCATTGAGATATTCTGCCAGAACAACTGATGAAACTTTATTATTCACAAATGAAGATGGAAATCCTGCTTGAGTCAGCATCAAACAAGCTCTTGGTTGGTGACTTGCGAGATTTTATATAAATCGAACTTGTGAAAACTGGATATCAATTTGGTTCAGTAAATGAATTGACGGTTGATGAATTTTGATAAAAGCTTAAAACTCCCGATGTGTTACAAAAACGCTTTTACAAGTAATATGTCCATTGATTTTCAAATCAATTTTCTCGTTTATCACTAACATAAACCTACAGGTTAAAACGGTGGTGACGGTATCCCAATCAACCAAAGTCGATTTATTACCCCATATTCATGCTCATTCTACAAAGACAAACTATCATGAAAGCTCAAGATTTAAAGACAAAGACTTCCGCAAACTCTGATTTAAGCTTCAAGATTAGGCATAATATGAAGAATGGATGGTAAAAGACACAAGATCGCAAGATGACAAATCTCAAAGTCAGAACAGCTAAGCATAAGAACAAACCTACAACAAAGAACAAAGAAAAAGACCAAGACCACATGAGCTTAAACGACAAAAGCAATCTCATTTATCTCATGAAGGAGTGTCATCAATGAACTCACTTCGGGGGAGATTGTTAGCCTCAAAATATTAAGCCGAACTGGAAGTTCGTTCATTACGTGCACAAGTCTCGGTCATTTAATTAGTTAATGTTGTAATAGTATAATATCGAGAATCGGGCTCGATAGTTAATCTAATATTGTATATGTTTCAGGTTTAATCCTAAGCAAAACCCGAGCCCGGATCCTAGTTAAATATCCTGCGCGTACCTTTAATGTGACGGGGTATATAAACCTTTTCCTCTTGTGAAAAGGTTAGAGATTTCATAATATAACTTTTACATTTTCTTTCTATTCTCTCTCTATTCTCTCACTAGTTTCTCTCTCTAGAAATCTCTCATCTTCTTTCTTGATTCGATTCGTGTATGATATATGAAGTGAGGGGGGAAGAGTTAATCTGATTTGTACATAGACCTATTGATAATAGTAATAGGAGAACTGCTAGGGGTTTTACCTTGATTTATGAGAATTGTGGTTTCAATAGTCATACTATTGACAAATGCTTTAAGATAATTGGATATCCTGCTGATTTTGGGAAAAGAAAAGCTGGTTCAAACTTTAAAGGGAAAAATGTTTCTAATAATGATGTTGGTTCTAATTCTTCTATTGGATTTTCTAATGAACAAATGACTACTCTTATTTCATTAATCAAAGAAAATTCTATCAATGGAAAAGGAATTCATGCTAATACTTATATGAATTCTAGTACTATGTTTAATAAAAAAAATTGAGAAATTCTTCTGCTCTAATAGTTCCATGCACTCTAAGCTTATTTCTAAGGGACTAATCACTGATTCAGGTGTTAATCAACATATAACTTACACTTATAAGAATCTTACTAGTGTCATTGATGTTTCTTATTTGAAAATTAAAGTTACTCACCCTAATGGGACTAGGGCTTTTATTACTAAGATTAAGAATATGCCATTGACTAATTACTTGACTTTATATGATGTTATGGTTGTGCCTGAATATTGTGTTAGTTTGATAAGTGTTCATAAGGTTGCTAGAGATAGTAAACTTGTTATTGCATTTGATGAAATGCATTGTTATGTGATGAACCAGGATTTGAGGGAAGGGAAAATTCTAGGGACTGGTAAACAAATTGATGGCATGTATTACTTTGATGGGAATCAAGGTATAGAATTTGAATTTTTTTAAAGTAATAATGTTTGTTTTCTGTTTAAACAAACTTGGCACTGTACACTTGGTCATCCTGCTGACCAAGTTCTAGATGTTTTAAATCAACTTTGTAGGAAACTAGAAGGGGGTGGGGGTGAATAGTTTACTGGTTAATTTGTCGCTTTAAAACTTTGCTTAGAAAAAATTGTGGAGATTCGAGATGTAAGTCAATCAATCACAATATGAACACGAACTAAAATATCTAATATAATGAACTAAAGTAAACAAAAACACTAGAAGAGATAGAGAAAGAAACGATCAAACCAAGACACCAAGATTTGTAGTGGTTCTGCAACGAAGCACCTCTTCGTTCCTACTCTACTCCCCGAGTACTCTACTCGAGATTTCACTATGTCAACAAGCTCCCTTTAGGCGGAGAAAACAGTTTACACGTCGCTTACTTTCTTTTTTGACACTAAGCTAGATGTCGAGTACTCATCTTAGCTAGAACCAATCTAAGACTTCACAAAGTCTTTATACACTCACAAGATATATACCCTTGGATTGACACACAATCCAAATCACAACACTCAATACAAATTTATACTATTAATTGGATCTACACACAATCAATTTACACAACAACACAAAGTAAATGTACATAAGATATGTGATCTTGAGGAGGAAGAGAGAGATCACTTGATAACAAATCGTATGTAGAAGAATACGATTGTTCTTCTCTTGCACTTGATTAGAAGAAGAAGGGAGGAAGAAAGAATTAATCACTTAAAAACAAGATCAAGATATGTTAGTGATCAAGATATGTGTTTTAGAAAGAAAGGAAGAAGAGAGAATAACAGATCTGAAAAAATTCGTGGCAAGAGGTTCAATTTTTCAGATGGGGTGGCCCAGTATTTATAGGCACAAAAAAGAGCCGTTGTACTGACGGCGGTCCCGGCGGTCCCTTATATATAAGGGGGCCGCCGTAGACTACGCTCCCCTTTTTGTCTTTTTGTGGGGAATGTGTTATCTGTTTTAGAACCTTCCATTTTGGGGGGAAAATCTGATTTCAAATTAAATAATTTAATAAAACATTTCTTTTATAAAAAATTATTTTGTGTTTATATTTTTGTAAAAATGTAAGGTTTAGGAAATAAAAATTATTTTCTTGATCACTAATCATGTTTAATGATTTGTTTATCCATACCTTAAGTGATTAATCTTAGAAATGGAATTTTACGATTAGTAATTTATAAACGTTTAATTTTATCGTAAACGTTTTCACATTTTGTTATTATCAAAACATCGAGAGGTCAAAAAATATAAATAACGTTTTTAGACATTATTTGTATTAACAATCTCCCCCTTTTTGATGATGACAAAACATAAACTCATTTAGTATAAAATTGGAAGTTTATAAATTATTAATGAGTTAAATTCTATTTCTCCCCCTTTTGTCGAATCCAAAAAGGTTGATCGTCGAGTTGTAGTAGAGAGAAAGAAGTCGACGATTAAAGACTCCCCCTTGATGTATGCTCCCCCTTGTTCGGGGCACCAAGGGATCGATCTTACGATAGTTTGTTTGCTACAAAACAAGGTTAAAAATACAAGTGCAAACCAACATAGCATGACAAATATCTTTCAAGTTAACACATTGTATGTAAATTAACAAAAGAAGAATTTCATTCCACCAATAAGAAACTCATACATTAGCACAACCAACTAATACATTCATGCAAAATAAAACTAGAGCTAATACAAGATAAGGAGACATAATACTACATAAGTCTTAAATGATTCATGATGCATAGAGAATGACTTTTTAAACAAAAAATATCTTTGGATTTTCCATTATTAAGCCATTTGAAAAAGATCTATGGTGGAGGTGGAAAATGGGTTGTGAAGGCGGTGGTTAGAAGATACTCGAGATGAGCAAACATGATGTTCATTTCATCCTCCGAAGGTTTTAAGTGAGAGGTTACAGTTATGCGAAATACAAATACCAAGTTGATCCATTAATAGTAATGAATAGTTGTAGTAGAGTGAAGGCCCTATGAAATTAGGTGTTTGAGGTGGTGGTGGTGATGGTGAAAGGTGACTATGAGAGTATTTCAAGAGTGGAATGGTGATGAATTATAGAGTGATATCTAAATTAAGAAGCTTTGAAGTGGTTTGATGGTTTAAAATGTTCTATGGAGGGACAACTAATATGTTCACAAAGCAAAGGGTTCAAAGTGTTGATAAGAGGTTGCTTTTCATTTTGAGGATGGAGGTAAAATTTGAAGTTTTGATTCAAAAAGAAGAGATGTATTAACTTGGCTTGTAGGAGGTTTGATTTGTGGATGGAGTTCTAGTATGTGTCATATTGGAGGAGTTGGAGATGAAGAATTGGTTGGTAAGATAAGTTCTATGGAGATTACTTTCTTCATCACATAAGATGTTGACAAATTGTAACTAGGAGGGTTATGGGTAGTTTTTGATTTTCTTGGAAGGGTTTGAAGAAGAAGCATTTGTGGAATATTCCATACATGCTAGAAATTTGGATGAGGAAGATGAAGATGATAGTGAATTAGAAGAGTTCATGATTATAAGGTAGGAAGAAGTTGATTCAAGATGAGAGGCATTAGGGTTTGAAGTTTTAGTATTTCAAAAAAATGTTTAATCAAGAAAGTAGAAATCATCTAGACCTAGATGGGATATTGACAAACTACTGTCAAATAGAAAATAAGGAGTCACAGTGAAGAAAACCGTGACCTTTGAACGGCGGACCATAAAATCCGGCGTCCCAAATATATTGGGGGCCACCCCGTATTAAGGGGGCCGTTTTCTGAGTGAGGGAATTTTATTTCCAGTTTTTTCTGTAAACCTGATACAAAAACATTTTCCTGTTTTTGCAGTCAATTCTATTTCATCATGAATCATCTAAGCCATAACAATCAAACATGTAGGACTAAGCATTCTAAATTCAATTCAAGAAAGCATACAAATTGACAAGTTCATAAGCATGCATAATATATTAAACATAACCAAAGTGTAATAGGGTGCATGCCAAGCATAGGTTTAGATGATAAAATTGAATATTCATCCAAGGCAAGCTGGGATGTTTGCCCTGAACTAAGTTTCTAAGCAAATGGCAAAGAATCAAATATCAACGCATAGTATATTATTAAATTGTATAGATAATAATGTCTTAAAGCAATTTTCCTCATTGCTCACTTTTTCATGTTCCTCCACAACCTTCTAAGACTTTTTCCGATTGACCTTACTCCGCCACGATGCTCATCTCGTAATTCTACTTGACGGTTGATGATTTCGGTTTGGCGAGTGTAAAATGGTTCAAGGTGAGGTTCAATGTTAGGTGGGTTTTGAAAAACTCGAGGAACTTGATTGGTTAAGGAATTGACATAACGAATGGGGGAAGGAGTGCTTGCACGCGAGGTCCCCTTGTCATTTCCATCGTCATCATCATCACTGAGATGAGATGAGGATGGTTGATCGAAGGTGGATGAGGAAGTGGAAGGACAACCTCTTCTCGTGCCACGATCCCTTTTTGGTTTTCGTGCTAGTTGAGCAGTAAGAGGAGTCATGACATGATTGTACAAGACATAGGAATCGTTGGACAACTCAGGATATTCACTCATGATGAATTGTAGGCAAAAGTGGGTTGACAGTAGAACTCAAGAACAAAGAGAGGTATAATTTGTTTGTTAATATCTAACAAACAATCAAACCCGATTGACTCAAACTTAGCGCGAATATGACTCATATTTTCAAAGTTTGGACTTACAACCCTCCCCTCATGAAAGTATCATTTTTCAAGATTAGCCATTGTATTTAGTAAGGGTTGATTAAATTCATTTGATATTTAAGGTATGTCGTATATGTAACTTTGATGATCAAGACCTGGTAGCATCGAGCATTGTTTACCTAAAATATATAAGCAATTCCATATTATATTGCTTTACATGTATTGATGTTTTGAGTTTGTGCCTAGTGTGTGCCTATATGCAAACAATGTGGAGTAACGATTAACTCTACCTAAATATAAGATCCTAAGAGTTAACCCATACGCTCCTTAATTTGATTTTCAACCAAACAAGTTGAAAAATACATATGAATTATGTATCTCGAAATTTGTTTATGAGATCATTATGCATGTTTTTTAAAACGTTTTTTAGATGGATTAACAGGTAAAAACAACAAATTATGTAATTTCCTAACGTGATGTTTTGAAAATAAAAATTGGGGTTTGTGTTCGAAATCATTTTTCTACAAACTCACTAATATATGTGCAAAAATTGTTGTGACTATGTCTACGGGAAGCATATTATTGTACAATGTTATCCTAGTAGTTCTAATTGAATAAATTTTGAAAGAAAAATAAAAAATCCCTAAATTTAATATTATTGGTGTTCTACTGAACCTAACCTCAAATTGAAAGAAAAATAAGTGAAATGACTTTACAATTTGTGACTCTTTGAGATGTTAGGAATTATTATTGGTGTTGATTTGGTCTTCAATTAAGGTTTTTATGGTTGGATTTGAGTTTTGGTGTGTTTTGGGCTGTGTTCGTCGCACCAGCAGATAAGGGGGTGTTTGTTTTTCAATTTTGAAAATGTTTGGTTACGTGTCCCAATTTTTGTGTTCCTTGCTGAATGGCGGTCTCATAATTACCATGACGGTCCCAAATATATTAGGGGCCGCCTATATGGGGGCCGCCTTCAAGCAATGATTTTGAACTTAATTTTGACGAAAATTTTACGAAGAGGAGTGACGTTTTAATATTGCAATTTCCGAATTAAACCTCTAAAAGTACTTCGATGAAGCATTTAAGTTGTCACGACACAAAATTGGAACACGGACTAGATTTGAGGAGACAAAAGATATAGAAGCGAACAAAATATTTATGGAATGGGTTCCCTCATTCCTAAACCAAGACGTAGATAGTTAAATGATTCACGTTTAAGGGGTTTAGTAAGAATATCGGCGATGTTTGACGGCTGGACGAACTTTTTTTACCGATATGAGATATGACCTTTTTTTGGACATTATCACGAAGAAAGTGGTGACGTATTTATCGATGTGTTTGTTACGAGAATTTGCAACACACCGGATTTTTTGCTAAGGTCAAATCGACGCCTTCATTGTCGCACATGATGGAACATCATCGATTCGAACGTCATAGTTCGATGAGAGCATTGTTTCAATCCATGAGTCTTGTTGACATGCCTTTCCGGCGCTTACGTAAGTCGGCTTCGGTAGTGGATATGCAAGAGCAGTTTGTTTTGTTCTCGAGAACAAGATGTCAAGCAACATCCACGAACTACAAAAACAGCTAGTGCACTTACGGTCTATTATATCCTCCCGCATGATCAGAGTCGACAGTATACTATCGTTTCTATGCTGGTCCCTATTAGGATACCAAAATCCTAATTGCGTAGTGCCTTTATGTATGGAAAGATACGCTAACCCGCTGTAAGGTGAGTAGATTTTTGGGAGCCTTTGAAAGCTGGCATAAAGGGCAGACACTAAACATGAAACGGCCTACTTTTGTTAGGTATAATAAACTACCTAATCATGCCTCGAAACTTGTACTATCTACTGACTCACACTCTTCATCTTTCATGAGTTTAAGTATCGAGGACAATGGGGGTTTTCAATTGGAATAGATTCTTCTAGACCAAATTTCTTAAGCATTTCTTTAATATATTTAGATTGGTTAAAGAATATACCATCTTCTATTTTTTTAATTTGTAATCCTAATACCTCTACCTATGACTTTACCATCCTTAGTGATTTCACTATCATGCTTAGAAAAATTTACTCTACATTTATGATCACATATTTGTCCTACACTACAAGTTAAATCCAAAATTATCAACATGTTTCTACATTATCTATTTTGAGAAAGTCATTGTAGAAAATCAACCCTTGCCAAGATGATGACCGCAAAGATTACTACCAAAAATGACGTTACCTTTATTGTATGCCTTGTAAGTGGAGAAGAGCTTTTAATTGCCCGTCATGTGCTTGGAGCATCCACTATCCTTGATCCATTCGTCGGGCTCCAAGTTGACTCCAAGGCATATCTATTTATATAAGATAATAACTCAAACATTTGACCCCATAATCTCATAGGGCCCAACGTTTGTTAAGTAGCCCAAACATCCCTTGCATTTGAGTACAATTGGTTGGGATGTGAAGAATGGAAGACACATTTTCCCATGGCATGGATTATCTTGACCCGTGGAAAGTATGTTCTAAGTACAGGAAATCCTGGGTTGTTTTGGTCGACCAACATGTCATTTTAGGTTTGCGGTGTATTTAGGACGAGAAATAATTATTATTGACTCTTCTAGGAGTGGGAGTTTGTTTATATCTAAAATAGTGTTTTCAGAAAAACCAACTCAGGGTTATGACAAAAGAATATAGAATTGTTTAACTTCATTGTCACTAAGCAACAAGGAACTTGGTTTATTGTTCACAATTATGTTGTTTCGTCTAGGACCCAAAATAGAATTTTTTGAAAAGAACACACATATCTTAGATAGTAGGCATACTAATGGTGGCGGTCCATAAATATGGACGGCCCCTTTAATATTCAGGCGGCCCCCAAAATAAATATGGGACCGCCACCAGTAATGCCTATATCTAAGAAAAGTGTGTCTTTTCAAAAATCTATTTTGGGTTCCCCTAGACCCGGAACACATAATTGTAAACAAACCAAAGTTCCTGTTCTAGTTGACCACAGAAGTTAAACAATTCTAAAAGCATTGTCCAAAAACCCGAGTTGGATTTCGAAACCAAATTTTTAGATAAACAAACTCCACCTCCTATAAGGGTCAATAATAATTATCACTCCTAAAACACCGCAACCTAAAAGACATGTGGTCTACAAAACCAACCCCATTGATTTCCCCTGTAACTTAGAACCAACTTCCAACGTCAAAGTTACATGCCAGGGAAATGTGTCCTTCCATCACACATCCACAACCAAATGTACCAAATGCAAGGGATGTTTGGCACTAACAAACTTTTGGACCTATGAGATATTGGGGACCGAAGGTTATGATTTATTATCTTTATATAACTAGATATGCCTTGGAGTCCAACTTGGAGCCCGACGAATGGATCAAGGATAGTGGATGCTCCAAGCACATGACGGGCAATAAAAGCTCTTCTTCCACTTTACAAGCATACATTAAAGGTAACGTCATTATAGTGTATTAATCATTGGCGTAACATCATTGGCAAAGGTACGATTTCTAATGACTTTCTCAAAATAGATAATGTAGAACATGTTGATAATTTAGGATTTAACTTGCTAAGTGTAGGACAAATATGTGATCATAAATGTAGAGTAAATTTTTCTAAGCATGATAGTGAAATCACTAAGGATGGTAAAGTCATAGGTAGAGGTATTAGGATTACAAATTAAAAAAATAGAAGATGGTATATTCTTTAACCAATCTAAATATATTAAAGAAATGCTTAAGAAATTTGGTCTAGAAGAATCTAAACCAATGAAAACCCCCATGTCCTCCGATACTAAACTCATGAAAGATGAAGAGTGTGAGTCGGTAGATAGTACCAAGTATCGAGGCATGATAGGTAGTTTATTATACCTAAC
Organism: Tanacetum coccineum; assembly: GCA_026074375.1. Taxonomy (NCBI): domain Eukaryota; kingdom Viridiplantae; phylum Streptophyta; class Magnoliopsida; order Asterales; family Asteraceae; genus Tanacetum; species Tanacetum coccineum. Next base: position 13,546 of record BQNB010066294.1, read on the forward strand.
AACAAGTACCCGCTATCAGTTTAATGTCTGTCTTTATGGCCAGCTTTCAAAAGGCACCTCAAACCTCTCTCCTTAAAGCGGCTTAAGCGTATCTTCCAAAGGTACATTAAAGGCACAACGCACTTAAGAGATATTGTATCCTAATGGACCAGCATAGAAACCGTAGTATATGTCGAACTCTGATCATGCGGGAGATTATTAGACCGAAAGAGCACTAGCGGTATTTGTGGGGGGGGAGCGGGTTGATGGGGGGATGTTGCTTGACAGTATTGGTTAGACGAGAGTAAAAATACTTGCTCTTGCTATATCCACTACCGGTAGCCGATTAAGGAAGGCGCCGGAAGGAATGTAAAATGCAGCTTGGGATGGTGAAACGAGAGCGAAGGTCGTCGATCACTATGACGTTAGAAATCGATGATGTGACTACGGTGATTGTAAATTAATAGGGAGCGAGGGTACGTAGCAATAATCAGGTGAAAAACACATTTTTTCCTCGTACCAAACACATCGAAATACGTCACCACTTTCTTCGTGATAATGTCCAAAAAGGACATATCTCAATCGAAAAAGTGTCGTCCGCCGACAACATCGCCGATATTCTTACTAAACCCCTTAAACGTGAATCGTTTAACTATCTACGTCTTGGTTTAGGAATGATGGAACACATTCCATAAATCATATTAGTCCGCTTCTATATCTTCTGTCTCAATTCTAGTCCGTGTTCCATTTTGTGTCGTTACAACTTAAATGCTTCATCCGAAGTACTTTAAGCATGTTTAATTCGCGAAATGCAAATTAAAACGTCACTCCTCTTCGCAAAATTTTTGTCAAAATTAAGTTCAAAATCATTGCCTGAGGGCGGCCCCCATATAGGCGGCCCCCAATATATTTGGGACCGCCGGGTAATTACGGGACCGCCATCAGCAAGACACAAAACGGGACACTTAACCAAAAAATTTCAAAACTGAAAAACAAACACCCCCTTACCTGCTGGTGCGACGAACACGACCCAAAACATACCAAAACTCAAATCCAACCATAAAAACCTTAATTGAAGACCAAATCAACACCAATAATCATTCCTAACATCTCAAAGATCATCAATTGTAAGTCATTTCACTTATTTTCTTTCAATTTGAGTCTAGGGTTCATTATGAACACAAAAAATTGAAATTGGGGATTTTTTATTTTTCTTTCAATTTTGTTCAATTAGAACTACTAGGATACAATGTACAACTAATATGCTTCCCGTAGACATAGAATTTGCACATATTAGTGAGTTTGTAGAAAAATTGATTTCGAACCAAAACCCCAATTTTATTTTCAAATCACTCACGTTAGGAACATAATAAAATTGTTGTTATGCATTGTTAATCCAATCTAAAAACGTTTTCAAACACATGCATAATGATCTCATAAACAAATTTCGAGATACATAATTCATATGTATTTTTTGAACTTGTTTGTTGAAATCCAATATAAGGAGCGTATGGGGTTAACTCTTAGGATCTTATATTTAGGTAGAGTTTAATCGTTACTCCCACCTTTTTTGCAACAGGCCACACACTAGCCACCAAACTCAAAAACAACAATACTTTAAAAGCAATTAAAAATATGATCTTGCTTATATCATTCATAGTAACAATGCCTCGAGCAACCAGTCCCCTACCGGATCATCAAAGATTCAAAATCTACATACCTTAAAATCCAAATGAATGTATCAACCCTTACTAAATACAATGGCTAATCTTGAAAAACGATACTTTCATGAGGGGAGGGTTGTAAGTCCAAACTTCGAAAATATGAGTCATATTCGCGCTAAGTTTGAGTCAATCGGTTTTGATTGTTTGTTAGATATTAACGAACAAATTATACCTCTCTTTGTTCTTGAGTTCTACTGTCAACCCACTTTTGCCTACAATTCATCATGAGTGAATATCCTGAGTTGTCCAACGATTCCTATGTCTTGTACAATCGTGTCATGACTCCTCTTGCCGCTCAACTAGCACGAAAACCAAGAAGGGATCATGGCACGAGAAGAGGTCGTCCTTCCACTTCCTCCTCCACCTTTGATCAACCATCCTCATCTCATCTCAATGATGATGATGACGATGGAAATGATGATGGGACCTTGCGTGCAAGCACTCCTTCCCCCATTCGTTATGTCAATTCCTTAACCAATTAAGTTCCTTAAGTTTTTCAAAACCCACCTAACATTGAACCTCACCTTGAACCATTTTACACCCGCCAAACCAAAATCATCAACCGTTAAGTATTATGAGATGAGCATCGTGGCGGAGTAAGGTCAATCAGAAAAAGTCTTAGAAGGTTGTGGAGGAACATGAAGAAGTGATCAATGAGGAAAATTGCTTTAAGACATTATTATCTATACTATTTAATAATCTACTATGCTTAGATATTTGATCTTATGCCATTTGCTAGAAACTTAGTACGGGCAACATCACTTGTCTTGGATGATTATTCGATTTTATCATCCTAAACCTATGCTTTGCATGCACCCTAATACACTTTGGTTATGTTTAATATATTATGCATGCTTATGAACTTGTCAAATTAATGTATGCTTCTTGAATTGAAATTAGAATGCTTACCTACATGTTTGATTGTTATGGCTTAGATGATTCACGATGAAATAGAATTGACTGCAAAAACAGGAAAATGTTTTTGTATAGGTTTTACAGAAAAACTGGAAAAATTCCCTCACTCCAGAAAACGGCCCCCTTAAATACTGGGTGGCCCCCAATATATTTGGGACCGCCGGGTATTTATGGGACCGCCGTCAAAGGTCACGGATTTCTTCACTGTGACCTCCTAATTTTCTATGCAGTTGATCACTATCCCATCTAGGCCTAGATGATTTCTACTTTTTGATAAACATTTTTTGAAATCTAAAACTTCAAACCTCATGCCTTACCTCTTGAATCAACTTCTTCCACCTTAAATCATGAACTCTTCTAATTCCTATCATCTTCATCTTCCTCAACCAAAATCTAGCATGAATTCCACAAATGCTTCTTCTTCAAACCCTTCCAAGAAAATCAAACTAACCATAATCCCTCCTAGATAACTATTTGTCAACATCTCTAGTGATGAAGAAATCACCACTAGACCTTATCTTACCACCAATTCTTCATCTCCAACTCCTCCAAATGCACCATCCAAAACTCCATCCACAAATCAAACCTCCTCAAGCCAAGATAATACATCTTCTTCTTTTGAATCAAAACTTCAAATTTTACCTCCATCCTCAAATGAACCAACCTCTTCTCAACCTTTGAACCCTTTGCTTGAGAACATATTAGATGTCCCTCCTAGACCTTTAAACCCTCAACCACTTCAAAGCCTTCCTTCTTTAGATATCACTCTATAATTATCACCAATCACACCTCTTGAAAATCTCTCAAGTCCACCTTTACCATCACCACCACCACCTCAACCTCCTATCATAGGGCATCCACTCTACTACAACTATCATGACTATCATGGATCAACTTGTATTTGTTATTTCCATAACTGTAACCTCTACTTAAACCTTCGAGATGAAATGAACATTATGTTTGCTCATCTCGAGTATCTTCTAACCACCGCCTTCACAACCTATTTTTCACCTCCACCATAGACCTTTTTTCAAATGGCTTAATAATGGAAAATCCAAAGATATTTTTTGTTTAAAAAGTCATTCTCTATGCATCATGAATCATTTAAGACTTATATATTATTATGTCTCCTTATCTTGTATTAGCTCTAGTTTTATTTTGCATGAATGTATTAGTTGGTTGTGCTAATGTATGAGTTTCTTGTTGGTGGAATGAAACTCTTCTTTTGTTAATTTACATACAATGTGTTAACTTGAAAGATATTTGTCATGCTATGTTGGTTTGCACTTGTATTTTTAACCTTATTTTGTAGCAAACAAACTATCGTAAGATCGATCCCTTGGTGCCCCGAACAAGGGGGAGCATACATCAAGGGGGGGTCTTTAATCGTCGACTTCTTTCTCTCTACTACAACTCGACGATTAACCTTTTTGGATTCGACAAAAAGGGGGAGAAATAGAATTTAACTCTTTAATAATTTATAAACTTCTAGTTTTATACTAAATGAGATTATGTTTTGTCATCATCAAAAAGGGGGAGATTGTTAATACAAATAATGTCTAAAAACGTTATTTATATTTTTTGACCTCTCGATGTTTTGATAATAACAAAATGTGAAAACATTTACGATAAAAATAAACGTTTACAAATTATTAATAGTAAAATTCCATTTCTAAGATTACTAATCACTAAAGGTATGGATAAACAAAATCATTAAACATGATTAGTGATCAAGAAAATAATTTTTTATTTCAGAAACTTACATATTTACAGAAATATAAACACAAAAATAATTTTTTAAAAAGAAATGTTTTAATAAATTATTAATTTGAAATCAGTTTTTTCCCCCAAAAATGGAAGGTTCTAAAACAGATAACACATTCCCCACAAAAAGACAAAAAGGGGAGCGTAGTCTACGGCGCCCCCTTATATAAAAAGGTACCGCCGGGACCGCCGTCAGTACAACGACTCTTTTTTTGTGCCTATAAATACTGGGCCACCCCATCTGAAAAACTGAACCTCTTGCCACGAATTTTTTCAGATCTGTTATTCTCTCTTCTTCCTTTCTTTCTAAAACACATATCTTGATCACTAACAAACTTGAAACTTGTTATTTAAGTGATTAATTCGTTCCTTCCTCCTTCTTCATTCTAATAAAGTGCAAGAGAAGAACAATCGTATTCTTCTACATACGAATTGTATCAAGTGATCTCTCTCTTCTCCTCAGAATCACATATCTTCATCACATTCCTTTGAGTTGTTGTGTAAAATTAGATTGAGTTAGATCCAATAGTATAATAATAGGTATGGTGTGATTTGGATTGTGTGTCAATCCCAAGGGTATATATCATGTGAGTGTATAAAGACTTTGTGAAGTCCTTAAGATTTGGTTCAAGCTAATATGAGACTCGACATCTAGCTTAGTGTCCAAAAAGAAGAAAGCGACCGTGTAAAACTGTTTTCCGCCTAAAGGTAGCTTGTATGTACATAGTGAAATCTCGAGTAGAGTACTCGGGGAGTAGAGTAGGAACGAAGAGGTGCTTCGTTGCAGAACCACTACAAATCTTGGTGTCTTGGTTTGATCGTTTCTTTCTCTATCTCTTTAGTGTTATTGTTTACTTAGTACAATAAATTTAGGATATTTTAGTTGTGATTCATATTGTTGATTGATTGACCATACAACTCGAATCTAACAATTTTTCTAAGCAAAGTTTTAAAGCGACACATTAACCAGTAAACTATTCACCCCCACCCCCTTCAAGTTTCCTACAAAGTTATTTATAACATCTAGAACTTGGTCAGGCAGGATGACCAAGATTTACAGTCCAAGTTTGTTGTTTTAGACAGAAAACAAACATATTACTTATAAAAATTTAATTCAATACCTTGATTTTCAATAAAATAATAAAGTCTTATCAATTGTTTTATCAATTCCCAGAAACTTTTCCTTCCCTTAAATCCTGGTTCATCACATAACAATGCATTTCATCAAATGCAATAACAAGTTTACTATCTCTAGCAACCTTATGAACACTTATCAAACTAACACAATATTCAGGCACAACCATAACATCATATAAAGTCAAGTAATTAGTCAATGGCATATTCCTAATCTTAGTAATAAAAGCCCCAGTCCCATTAGGGTGAGTAACTTTAATTTTCAAATAAGAAACATCAATGACATTAGTAAGATTCTTATAAGTGTAAGTTATATGTTGATTAGCACCTGAATAAGTGATTAGCCCCTTAGAAACAAGCTTAGAGTGCATGGAGCTATTAGAGCAGATAAATTTCTCAATTTTTTTTATTAAACATAGTACTAGAATTCATATAAGTACCTATCATATTAGCATGAATTCCTTTTCTATTGACAGAGTTTTATTTGATTACTGAAATAAGAGTAGCCATTTGTTCATCAGAAAATCCATTAGAAGAATTAGAACCAACAGCATCATTAGAAACATTTTCCCCTTAAAGTTTGAACCAACTTTTCTCTTCCCAAAATCAGCAGGATATCCAATTATTTTAAAGCATATATCAATAGTATGACCATTGAAACCATAATTTTCATAAATCAGGGTAGAACCCCTAGTGGTTCTCCTATTCCTATTATCATTAGGTCTATGTCAAATCCCGATTACACTTCACTTCATATATCATACACGAATCGAATCAAGAAAGAAGATGAGAGATTTCTAGAGAGAGAAACTAGTGAGATAATAGAAAGAAAATGTAATGTTATATTATTAAATCTCAAGACCTTCACAAGAGGAATAAGGTTTATAACCCCGTCCATTAAAGGTAAGCGCAGATAAATAACTAGGATCCGGGCTCGGGTTTGCTAGATTAACCCTGAAACATATACAAATTAGAATTAACTATCGACACCAATTCTCGATATTATACTATTACAACATTAACTAATTAAATGACCGAGACTCGTACACGTAATGAACGAACTTCCAGTTCGGCTTAATATTTTGAGGCTAACAATCTCCCCCGAAGTGAGTTCATTGATGACACTCCTTCATGAGATAAATGAGATTGCTTTTGTCGTTTAAGCTCATGTGGTCTTGGTCTTTTTCTTTGTTCTTTGTTGTAGGTTTGTTCCTTCATGCTTTGCGATCTTGACTTTGAGCTTTGTCATCTTGCGATCTTGTGTCTTTTACCAACATTCTCATATTATGCCTAATCTTGAAAGCTTCAAATCAGAGTTTGCGGAAGTCTTTGTCTTTAAATCTTGAGCTTTCATGATAGTTTGTCTTTGTAGAATGAGCATGAATATGGGGTAATAAATCGACTTTGGTTGATTGGGATACCGTCACCACCGTTTTAACCTGCAGGTTTACGTTAGTGATAATCGAGAAAATATAGATTTGAAAATCATGGACATATTACATTAAAAAGCGTTATTTGTAACACATCGGGAGTTTTAAGCATTATATCAAAAATCATCAACCGATCACTTCTCATATACTGAACCAATAGATAACCATTTTCACAAGTTTCGGATATATAAAATCTCGCAAGTCACCTACCAAGAGCTTGTTTGATGCTGACTCAAGCAGGATTTCCATCTTCATTGTGAATACATAAGTATCACTCAGATGTTCTGGCAAATATCACATGATATTGCGTAGGAACTCTTGTTAACAGCTTTTAAACCGTGATGATGGATCAACAAGAGTTATGAATGAAATGATTCCTAACCAGATTTTTATTAATACTCTTGGCTTCAAGACTCGATTATTGCATTTAGTTTTAGTAACTCAGAGGCCTTGAGCAGTATAGCAACCTATTCAATATCAACGATCTCGGAATGAGATGTCAATAGATAACTGTGTATCTCCTAGATAAATTGAGACAAGTTTCTGATTGAGAGAAACCCGAATGGCTGGGAAGGGTTGAGCATGCATCACGCGGGTCCATGAAGTCGTTTTCAATGTCACAATCAACATGTGATCTAACAGACATAATTTATGACCCTTTTCTGCTAAGTTGTAAGAGGGCTTCGTTCTTTAACCCATTACACCATAACATTTTCTTTTCCATTCTTCAACGCCATCAATGCTTACAAGACGTCATTACTAACCCCTTTGTTGTGAATGTACCCAGTTTATAGCTTCATTCTTAGTCGGCAAGTAATCCCATAACATTCATCACCAATCAAACTAAGGACTGCATTTCTAACTTTGGATTATCCTTGGCAGATCCTTTCGGTTCTGGATGGATCATTGGATAGGGGGGGGGGGGGGGGGGGGGGGGGGGGGGGGGGGGGGGGGGGGGGGGGGGGGGGGGGGGGGGGGGGGGGGGGGGGGGGGTGATTCCTAAACCTAACCACCTTATGACTTGCCGAAAAATCGTCGTGAAAAATTAAGATGTTGTTGGGTATAAGATCGAACCATAAAACCTTTTCTTCAGCACATTGAGTCGAATAGATCATATTTTAATTATATTTTCTCCCCTTATTTTAAATAATAAACACTTAGTTTTTAAAATACCTTATGATTAAAATATGTCTATTAAAATTCAGTGGGAGAAAATAAATTATCACATGAATGATTTTGGAACATTTTGCTAAATGGTTTGAATACAAAAGAGTTGTCTTTGTTTGAAGATCCAAGGAAACATTAAAACTTTGTTTTCGAAAAACACACCCCTAAAAAATATGACCAATGGAAAATTTGTTGTCTTTTGAAAAATTGTGAGGATGGCGATGTTGAACACATATTTTGAAAGATTGTGAATTGTCATTGAAAAATTCTTGAAAAATTGTGTTCAACTTTTGAAAAAACCATATTTTAGAAGACTTCTCTTCTAACGTAAGGGTAAGCGCACTGAAACGTACACTATTCCTTATTTCTTGAGCTAAAAACCAATGAATGTATTTTAAGAATAGCTCAAGACGAGAAAAACGTTCATTTCTCGGTTGTGAGGATAAGTTATAAACCTTCCTTTATTTAAGTTTCCGGTATATGTACTGATATTTGCACAAAACCATTTAGAAAATTAGAAATGACATGTTATTGAACATTTGCAAACTCTCGCTCGAACAACATTTACATCGCCCGAGAGTCAATGTTAATCGACATTTCTAAGCACGTAAATGTTATCGATTCTAAGAGACATGTCGAGAAGATTATTTTTGGAAAAAAATTTCTGATTTTCTGATTTTGTATTTATTTACCTGTTGTCCTCAGCATTGCTTTATGATGGTGGAATAGTAATTCCAACTCTTATCGTGATATAGCTGTCTTGTTTGCTTAAGGAACAACTTTTGGAACCAGCTTTGAACTTGACTGTTCATTGATGTGGACTTGAATTTCGAGTTCTGAACGGTTATGATCAGAAGTCATTTGATGAAGAACGAGGCCTGAACTGATGTGAACAAACGTCATTTGAGCATTGAGGAACGGGGCCTGAAGTGTTATTTTTAGCAGACACCATTTGTCGTTGTGGTGTGAGGTCTGAACTGCTTTGTTCAAACGTCATTAGACATTGATGACCGAGGCTTGAACTGCTTTGTTCAAACGTCATTTGATGTAGCTCATCTTTTGTGAAACCATTCTGGCACTGGTTTCTTAGATATCAAAAACTTCAGCAACCACACTCTGAGATTTTCTTGCTTTGCATTGTATAGTGCATCTGCCATTGTAAGTCAATCCTTGTTGCTTTTGACATTGAAATGATTTACCACACTTAAACCCAAGTTTGTTTTGCATGAATATGAGGGATATCTACTATTGAACCATGCGTGGGTTCACTGTCAACCTTGCCCGTGCAAGAGTTGAGTAACTTTCCTGTGGGAATCCACTTTTGACGAACATTACTAAAGATTCTACCCGTTGGTTTCCATTTAAGGCTAGGTTTAGGAGGTGTCGTTCGTGTCCATTTGTAACCTGATGGACATTTCTTTGCTATCCACCATTTCCATGCCTTATTTGTATTCTCATACAACTCCTTAAAGTAACTCTTGGGTTTCTGAATAGTGGTATCTGATGCAACTGTTTTCTTATGGGGTGTTGCAACAGATTTGTTCATTTTTCTCTTGGGTTTACTAGCACTAATAGGCACTACATTAGGCTTCTTAGTTCTAGCATTCACGTCATTCAAGTATCTAGAAACACAAGCATCATGATTAGAATTAAACACACATTTTCCACATTCAGCACAAACAGCATTTACATTTGAAGTTCTGGAATTTGAACTTTCATTATTCTTAGAAATACTAGAAATCCTATGGTGGTCTTCTACTTCCTTCTTTGTAAACTTCACTTGACTCGCATTGGACCACACAAGTCCATGTGAAGCAAATTCAGCCTTCCTTTGGAACTTGGAACAACTTTTGACTTAAATGAGCTTCTTTTTGCTTTACTCATTTCACAAGACGAACAAAGTTGATCCTTGACATATGTCAACTTAGGTAAGCCTGTCACAATTAGTTAAACTTTCTTTGATAGTAAGGTGATGTATATCGAAAGTTAAGATGGAAAGTCTTCGATGCCATTAACCATGCTTGGTTGGTGAAAGCTTTAGCCATGAAACAAATTGGAGTTGGTGACGTTGTTTCTTGAAGAGATATTGTGTAGAGATCAGATCCACGATTACCGGTTAGTAAATCATTTCCCTGAAGATCTCTAACAAAACAAGTAGATTTCCTGAAAGCAACCTCCAAATCTGCATCACAGAATTGACCAACCGAGAATAGATTGTGATTGAGGCCTTCGACGTAATAAACCCTTTTGATCGTGACATTTCCTTGATTCAGATCTCCATAACCAAGAATTGGAGCAAATTGATCATTTCCAAAACGAACAGTACCTAGAAATTTCTCTACAAAATTACACAACAGCTTGAGATTGCCCATCATGTGCTTTGTGCATCCAGAGTCAACAATGAATAGGAGGAGTTGCACAATTGCTAGAGAGAATTAGAGGACGATGGAACATTGGACAAATTGGTTCTAAGGAAATTTGTATCTTCAAGTATTAGTAATCCTAGAGACAATGTCTATAGTGGGACTAATACTTGTTGATACATCAGTCTTCCTGATTTTAGGCATCCATATCTTTTTGGTCCTAAGAGGCTTTTGTGTCCATGTATAACCTGATGGACATCTCTTAGTATCCTCCATTTCCTATTCCTGTTTTGTATTCTCATTCAACTCCCTTATGGTAACTCTTGGATTTCTAAATAGTGGTATCTGATGCAACTGTTTTTTTATGGGGTGTTGCAACAGATTTGTTCGCTTTTCTCTTGGGTTTACTAGCACTAATAGACACTACCTTAGGCTTCTTAGTTCTAGCGTTCACGTCTTTCAAGAAAAAAACTCGTTCGGTCCAAGTCAAAAAAAATTACTCGTTCGGTCCTTGAGATTTTTCACTCGTTCGGTTCTTACGTTTTCCACTCGTTCGGTTGTACAAGTTTTCCACTCGTTCGGTTGTTACGTTTTCCACTCGTTCGGTTGTACAAGTTTTCCACTCGTTCGGTTGTTACGTTTTCCACTCGTTCGGTTGTTACGTTTTCCACTCGTTCGGTTCTAACGTTTTCCACTCGTTCGGTTCTATAGAAAAGAACTCGTTCGGTCCTTCAAAAATTTTGCTCGTTCGGTCCAAAAGAGAATGCACTCGTTCGGTGATCTTTGGAATGTTACTCGATCGGTTAACCGCAAAAAGTTGCTCGTTCGGTCCTTGAGATTTTTCACTTGTTCGGTTGTTGCTGTCGTCCTTGTGTCTTCTCGTAGCAGCCAATGAAGTAGAGGAGAAAAAAACTAAAAGTTTGACACAAAGATGAAAAAAAACAAAAGAAAGACGACGCAACTATATCTTTTCAAACTGGAAAACAAAAAAGAAAGAAAGAAGAAGTAAAAACGTGTAATAGAGCCAAAGTAGAGATTTAAAACATTAATTAAAAGGTTGACGAGTGAAACTTAAACAAAAAATAAGATGAATCAAAAACAATAAGTTAGCTGTCAACAACAAAAACCACGAAACCCACCCGAGGCGACTGATACCAATTGTAGGAACCCGTCTAACACTTCATATGCCGAACCACACGGATCGAATCAAGAAAATAAGAAAGAGAGGTGATGGTGTAGAGAGAGAGAGAGAAGAGAGAGAGATGAGAGAAAAAAGATGTATTAGAAAAAAGATATTTGTGAGATTAGATATTTTCATATGAGAAAATATCTATATATATACCCCTACACATTTAGTGTGACGCGAGGGATATTTAACTAGGACTCGGGCTCGGGTTTTGCTTGGGATTAAACCCGAAACATATACAATATTAGTTTAACTATCGAGCCCGATTCCCGATAATATTCTATTACAACATTAACTAATTAATTGACCGAGACTTAAACTCATAATGAACGAACTTCATGTTCGACTCAATATTTTGAGGCTAACATTATGTGACTGCCAAAAGCTTGCATATAAATTTCTGGACAAACCTCCTTAAATATACGAACCAACAATAGCAAACTTTCTTTTACAAAACTATACATCTTATTTACGTCTTGTGCTACCGATGTTGTTTTGTGTGGTTTCTGTCCTGCCGATCTTGGGGCTTGTACATGTGTAGACTTGCCAAAGTTGCAGCACCATATACGAGTCCGTATATATAAAGGTTAAAGGACATGGACTGCCCGTGCAGTTTTTTTGTTTTCTCGTTCTCCTATTACAAGTTATTGTTGGTTTTATTAGCCGCGTTTAGTTGTTTACAATTTATTCAACATCAAATTTCATTGGTCGTTCTTGAATCTCTATTTATCTTGTTATTATAAAAACGCAACACTATATATAACATGCTATTAGACTTATCACGCGTATGCATACATATTTATCTTGTTATTATAAAAACACAACACTATATTTTATCATAAGTATGTGTTGTGGAGCTCATATAGTATGCATACATGTTTAAAATTTTGAATATGGTTTGCTAGTTGTTTGTGATAAAAATAATAATAATTGTTTGTCGTTTCAGGTATTGAACATGTTTGATAAAGATGGAGACCATGACTAATAATTGTTATAGCGCATCGTGCCCATATGGTTGTCGTGAATCTGATGAGAAAGCACATCATGCACATATGTTCTTAGAAGGGTGCTCATATGTTCTAACGGATTTGATGAGAAAGTGAAGCGTGCACGTATGTTTTTTGAAAAGTGCACCCATGTTTTTGAATGACGTGCGCATCTATAGTTAACAAGATACATTTGTATTAGAATCGTATTTCATTATATATCAAATTTTGTGTGTACAATTTATGTTTTGGCTTTCTATAAATTTAGAGGTTACATCTATATTTTTATGTTTCGAGTTATGAATTTCAAAGATTAAATAATGTACACTAAAAACATATATGCAACTATCATTTTAAGCATGTCTAAACAAATGGTACGCAAAAAAACACATGTAGAATTACAAAAACACGTATGTACTTTTTTTTCTTTGAATATATGTATGCAGAAATAAGAAAAAAAATTAAAAAAAATTATTATTTTTTAATTCCGAAAAATAACGGGGTTTAAAAAACGTTTTTGTTATTAAAAAATTCAAAAAAAAGTTAAAATGCATTTTCCTATTATACCCTTTTGATTAAAAAAATATATTTAATTTAACTAAATTCTAATTGGTTTAAAGGTGGTTCGGTACAAAAAAGTGGTTATGCAAAGAACGATCATATATATATATATATATATATATATATATATATTGTATCTATATTTATATTTATTTTATACTAGTTTATATATATCATCTATATATATATATGGGACCGTTCTTTGCAGAACTATTTTTTTGTACAGAACCTACAGAACCACTTTAAACCAACGAGAATTTAGTATTTTTCTTTAATTCAAAAGGGTAGAATAGTCAAATCAAATTTTGATTTTTTATTTTTGAATTTTCTTAATTAAAAAACGTTTTTGTAAGCCCCTAAATTTTTGGAATTATTTTTTTTAAATTAATTAAAAAAACGTTTTTTAAAACCCCTAAATTTTAGGACAAACCCACATTTTTTTTTAGGTACCAAAGTTTAACAAAAAAAAGGTACATATATGTATTTTTAAATACTGTAAATTTACATACGTTTCTTGCGTACAGTTATTTAGCCATGAAACTTATTTGTTTGCTTAAAATGATTATTGCACATATGTTTCTAGTGTACATTATCTTTGAAAATTTATAACAAAAAACATGAACATACACATGTAATCTCTAAATTTACAACAAAGCAAAAACATAAATAGTATACAAATATTTGATATAAAATGAAATACAAATCAAATACAAATGTGTCTTGTTAAATAAAGATGTGCACGTCCTCTAAAAACAAAGGTGCACTCTTCAAATAACATATATGCACGCTTCATTTTTCTCATCAAATTCATTTTTCTCGTCAACTTCAATTTTGATTAGATCACCTTTGGGACCCCATGATTAAATAAATCTGCAGATCATCAATACACAACTTACCTATCGTATGTTAAATGTTAATGAAATATGAAATTGAATCTCAAAAATGTACAATCTTGTGCATTATTGTACCTCTTTGGGCCAACTTCAACATACATCACTGCTATTTTGCTATATCTCTGTCATTCAGTTTTCTAAACATTATTCCTCATGCAACCAGTTTTTCGTTCATCAAAGCCAGATTCTGTGAGATCAAATTTGGGTGATTGCGTTTAGAACTTTCCTGGCTTTATGGGGTAGCAACAGTTCATCTCAAAAGATTCATTCATTCGTCAAAGGAAGATTCTGTGAGATCAACTTTGGGTGAGTGCAGGTATGTTTTAGTGCTAAGGGCATGTATGTTTGCGTACTAAGTGCAGATATGTGAAAGAGTATCTATGGTTCAGTGCTAAGTGCATATATGTTTTAGTGCTAAGTTCATATATGTTTGAGTACTAAGTGCATGTATGTCAAAAAAAATCTATGGTTTAGTGCTAAGTGGAATTGTAACTAGCATATTATAACTTACCTTTTCAATAGTTATGTATTTAAATCTATCAAGACCACACTTGTATAGCTGTTCTTATATGCCATAGGAATCAAGGTAAATTCATTATGAATTTATCTAAATCTTGGGAGAACATCAGCTTGATTAAATTTATTTTCTAAATGATTAAACATTTTCAAAACTCAGATGTTTCCTACCTCATCTATAAGATAAGCGTGACAATCAGGTGTTAAAGTTACCAGAAAAATTTTTGTAGTTAGAAAGTGAACATCAAAGGAAGAAATACTAAAGTGTAGCCTAATGATAAGTCCGTACCGACAGTGAAAGGTAATGGTACATACATGTTCTAGTAGAGGAGCAGCAGTGCACTTGTCTACGATTCATGGACGTGTATGATATCAGGTTGTGTTCCAGTAACCTGCACTTAACAACGAATTTCCACTTGTTCACACACCACAACAATTTTGTTAACATAATCACGAATTCATAAACTATAGTCTGTAGTATTACAAATATGCAATCAAACGCAATTTGCATAGTGGCATGTAAAATTAATTGTAAAAGTAGTTGATAAAATAAGCCGTAAACAAAAACATATATGTGCGAACTATAACTCGTGACCCAATGTAACCAAAGTGCCCTTAATCATACCTAAAACTTTATAAATCATGTCATACCATTGAAACTAATTATTTTTATTGAAGTAAGTAACACTTTTTTTTGACAAAAACTATAAACAAATATTTCGTTTCAAAGCTATTAGGACCTGAACAAATGCTTACATTGCGGACCAGCTTAGCACCTCTATGTGCACTCATATATAATGTATCCGCGAACCAAATTAAAACTCCCACTTATAACAATTCATTTAACAAACACAATCAATCATAAAACACATATGAACCATTCCATTTGATATGATACACTAACTGGTACCTGCATTTCTACACATTTAACACACAAGTAACAAGTTACGCTGAGTGATTCATTTTGGTGTGATAACTCTACGTCTCTACTTACAGGTGCACTAAGGGGATGTTTTGTTTTACTACTGGCTTTACAAAATATCTATCTGCTTAATACTTATTCAGCTCAACTTATTTCGTTCACAGATATTCAGATAAGCAGTTTGTATAAGCAATCTCAACTACCCTCAAAACTACCTATATGTTGTACTAAAATGGAATAGCACAGATAAACATTTCTGGTCAGGGGGTGTTCAGGATTGCTTATCTAAACAACTTGTCTCCTTTCTTAAGTAAACGGAGATAACGCGTTATGAGTGTTTGGGTGAACACATGCCAACCAAGGGGAACATACCTTAATCCAACCCTTATAAACAGGTTTATGTGCAACAATTACAACTGCTCATAGCAATTTGTTCTTACCTATATATGTGTCCATTTAGAGTGTGCTTACAAGAATCTAAATCCTACTCCTGGCCACATTAGCAGCCCCAACTATGCTATTTGATTGTACCAATATTTGTATACGAATTAAGCATAAATCTGTGACGAAACTTCTAATGATCTTTTAGTGTTCTGCATAATTATACAAGTGACAGGTGACCAAACTCAGCCGTCTCAATGAATTTTCAAGAGCTGGAGTTTATTGGTATAGGAGTCACATAATACACGTGGTTAAACTAGTAAAACCTCATGGAGACGGGATTAGTTAAACCTAATTAAATTATAACAGCTTAGTAGAGCCCAAATAACTAAAACAACTCTTTTATAACATCACTGTCAACATTGATGGTGTGGGTATATGTGTGTGTGAGCCAGAGTGAGAGACTTACTGGAGAACATGAGAAGCCATGAGCAATTCGAATTAAAAGAGCAAACTTAAAAATTGTCTACACACAAAAAATTCGAATTAGAAACACTTACTAACTTTGAAGATCTGGAATGAGATGACACCGTTTGGGTATAGAAACACATCCAGCCACAAATCGGACCACTGTTACGAAAAAAAATTCTAAATTTAGCACTAAAACAAGATGAACCTATGTCATAATTATACCAAAATAAGTCAGTCCTTGTGAGTTGTGACATTAGATTCATCTTTTTTCAATGAGACTATCAATCAAACCGAAACAAGAATGCATCGATTCAGTACACATCTGTTCTTTGGCATTAAAAGAGCAAACTTAAAAGAAATGTGCAACTGTAAAAATGTTTTCCATTTCTAACTTTACAAAGTCAAAATGCATCTTCAAAGAAGAACGTACCCGTTCTCAAATACTCCAGGCATAAATGCAAGATTTGTGTAATAGCTTTTTCCATCCTGACTATTCTTCATCACACCAAAACAAGATAATCTAGGATTCACATGCTGACAAAAAAAACGGAAATGATAAATACAAGCTTCCTAGTTGGTAGAAAAAGAAATTGGAAAGTAAAGTGAGACTAAAATATTCAAAAAGAAAGTAAAGTGAGACTAAAATACAAGCTTCATCGAACAAAATTGTATAAGCATTTAATGGTTTTTTTTGTCATAATATCAAAAAGAAAGGCTAGTTTTTAATGGTTTTTTTATACAAAACAACTCAAACAGGAAATGAAACCATATTATAACGCCTCAGATGTACAAGAAAAGGTACCATGACTAAATCTGTACCATTGTAGCAAAGGTGCAAGAACAAATGACCATCGCTAGCATGAATCAAACCGCCCGTCTGAACCATTTGGAACCATGACACTATCGATCTATGAAAGCCATCAGTATCGACCTCTATAACAGATCACCACGACTACCAAGACCACCAACAACCCTGACCTAAAATCAATAAGACCAATACCACCCCGACATAAATACACCACAACCATCTTTAACCCTGACATCCACTTGACAAAACATCCACGAACGTCCAAAACACAAGGCCATCACTACACCAGGACCTTAAACCATGAGAAAGAGCAAAGGGGAAATGTAGTCACATGAGGGGGTTGAGAATGAGGCTTTACGGACCGCCGACTAAAACTGGCGGCTAGAATAATACTTCTAGTGTGGCGGCTATGTTTTTGTGTTTAGGGTTACAGAGAGATGTTTTTTTTCTCTTGTGGTAAATCATCGAAGTGCCAAGATCATCTACACAAAATGGTTTAGAGAAATTAAAAATTAAAATAGTGAACATGATTTTGTGGTGGCAGAGAAGGATGAAGATCTGGGTTTTTTTTGTTCTTATAGATTTTGTGGTGGCTGGGAAAATTTTAATAGAGATTGAGAGAGAAGTTAGGATATATGAGACGGTTTTTATTTTTGAGATCTTGTGGCTAAAAATATGGGAGAGTTTTTAGAAAAAATATAATTTTGAAATTCCTTTAATGCCCTTCCAATCAGATATCTAGTGAAAAAAGATTTACATTATTTATAAAAATGACATCTTGCATTGATATGATGTACATCATGCATTATTAAGAGTAAAAAGGCTGGTTCTGTATAAAAAAGTGATTCTTCAAAGAAAATCTCACTATATATATATATATATATGTCCTTAGTTCCTCGATTCATTTCGTGGCTCGTAATATCTTCATGTCTGAAGAAAAAAAGATTAAAGGCTGTCAAGATCGCGATCCCACCTAAGATCGTTTTTGTCTTTGCAAGATCGAGATCGTAAGATCCTACCAATTTATCATGTTCTGTAAGCAACGGATAAACGAGTCAAACTATTTTTATTTCTACTCATCATCAAAGATAAATATATATAATATCCTCTTAAAAATGTCAAAGTTCAAATTTAAAATACCAAAGTAAAAGTAAAACACAAAAAAGTCAAGTTTTCATCGTCACATTCACAATTTAGCGGAATAAAATTACACAACATGCGTAATAAACGTCTCAAAACAAAGTACATCACTAGTATCACTACAATTAAGCTGTCTAAATTAAAACTTAAAGGTTAATAGTTAAAACTAAGAAAAGGTAAAAGAAAAAAAAACAATTACCTGTAAGAAACTTTTTGCTTCAGGTAACTAGAACATGAGAAGAAGAACCCTAATTTGTTTCATGTAATTTCTATTTGGGGAAAGTAGATAATTAGGTTTATTGATTAGAAAATCTGTAAATGAAACGTCAATACTTGTTACTGAGATCAGCGAACTCGTATTGTTCTTTTTTGGGCCTAAAAAAAGTAATGGGCTAGTAAGTATGTAAGTCAGTAAGTTAGTAACTTGGTAATTTGGTAAACTCGTATCGACACGCGATCTTACGATCTTACGTGCGAGTTTACGATCCTACTTACGATCCTACCTCTGATGCGATCCTACACCGATCCTATACGATTTTATCAGGTGAGCACGTAAGATCGTACGATCTTACGTGTAAACTCGCGAGTTTGACAGCCTTGATACTATTACTTTCTTTGAACTATTTACGAGTAATAAATTGATAATTCTAAAGGTTTAGACAATAATTGATACGAGTGTTTCAAATTATTGTTTTGGAAACAACCACAAATGAAATGTAAATCAGGACATTATTTCAAAGACTAAAAATACTTGTTTTGTAAACATTTTCTTTATTAACACCAAAACTCAATTAATATCATAGGTCCTTTCTTAAATTACGTATATGTACATGACTATGTGCTTCTTTTATTCCAATGATATCCTCTTATACTTTCAAAAAAAACTATATAACATCACTGCAATTTCAAAAATCAAAAGAAAATAAGTCAAAATCGAAATCACAAAAACTTACCACCACCATGTTAGACAACCATTTTTGAAACACAAAATTTGCAAAATGACTAAAGTGTGATACTTGTATTCTTGCAAAATACAAACACAATTACAATTTACCAAGTTTTATGTTTTTAGTACTTCTACTTGTGAATATAAAGGATGTGCATTTTAAGTATTATTATACGTACACTTGACGTTGGGAAAAAGTAACACTAAAGTTATGATAAAATTTAAATTTAAATTAAAAAAGAAAAGTGAGAATAAACTAGAACTGCATATTTAAGATGCACTTATAACATGAATGTGTCTCATTTTAAAAATATCACACTCATTTAAGACTGGTGGTAATAAAAGGGGTAAAATGTGTCTTCCTCCTTATACCAGACATCCTTCTTATTACACACATCCTCGTTAGACAGGTAGTAATAAGAGAGGTAAGACGCGTCTTTGGTCTCAAGAATGGAGAAGTTGGTCTTTCCCAAGTATGAGTTGTGGAAAAAAGAAAAGGGGGTTGTGTGTGTGTGTGTGATGTTCGTTTTTTGTGGGGTATATTTGTTTTTAAATGAAGTATGATTAGTTGTAAAATTAGCTGTCTTATGTAAGAATGTATGTATATGTATGTATTTTAAATGCTCATACGAGAGACATTGTATATGTATGCGTAAACACATATGTATTAACATGCAATGGATTATAATCAATAAACCATTATCATAATTATAGAATGTAACATTCTGTATTTTCAGGTCATTTACGACGTCATCTATTTTACTAATTTTTTTTTCGTACGCGTTTACTTTTAATTCTCATTATATAGTAAAATCGCGTAAACTAAAAATCAACAATTAACGTAAACGGACACCAAACGAATTAAAGTTTTCGTCAAGCAAGCAATATATTATTTTTACGAAAGTAATAATCAACTTTTTATATTTTATTTTTATTGGTTGCGTAAAACGTTTACGTTTCGCAATTAAATACATTTAGGCATACCCGGAAGCACCAAAACTTTTCTACGCTTCAACAAATACCCACAATTATACCCAATACCTAAAATTTGAAAAATATCATCATATATACATGTATATGGCCGGATATAGGTGGGTTTATACAAGAAAAATATCTAAAAATCTTACAACTTGACATTGTACAACACATTTCAATTAAACCTTATGACTTTTGCAAGCAAAGCCCATACCTTGACCATAAGATTTCCTTGAAACCCTCATCTTGTCTTTGACTAGTCATTAGGGTATTTAAGGACTTTGCTAGTGAAATACACACACACTTCTCATTTTATGCATATATGAGTTCTATATAGTTAAATCACCATTAGGATATGTTTAACTTGTAAAAATAGATTTTTCTTGTAAACATGATCTTATGAACTTATACACATGTTATATGGATGTTATTATGATGTTATAAAAGAAATATAAGTCTTGTACACTCATGGGTTAAGAATAAAAAGTTGGTATAAGTTTATGGTTAAAAGTGTACTTAAGAAAGCTTATGATTTCATGTGATAAGTGGACTTGTTGATCTTGATGATATTGGACAAAATATAGACAAATGAACTTTATAATATGTAAGACAAATATATAATAAGTCTTGGAAAACTTGTGGTAAATTATTAAGTTAAAAGGTATATAAAACAAGTTATAAAAATGAATATGTATAAGTATTATAAAGGGGCTGTTTTGGTTCGACCTTGATAACAACCCTACCATGTTTTAAAAAGATAGTATGCCTCATGACGATTCCAAAATGATAAGAAACTCGAAAAACCGATTTATAA
>BQNB010066295.1:0-34620 GCA_026074375.1 Tanacetum coccineum
ACAATAAGGATTAAACAATTATAATAAGCAACAATAAGCTATTCTAAACAACAATAAGCAGGCAATAAGCAGTATTAAGCTAAAGTGCAAATTTAAGCTATAAAAAGTAATATGAAGACTTATAAAGGCCTCTGCACAAAACAAGGCTATTATATTGCTCAAGGAGCTAATCTACAAGCTCCAGCTTATCTTAAGATAAGCTGGTAATGTCCTGGAAGCCCATCCATAACTGGCTTCCCTTCCAATTTAAGCTGAGGTAATATTTGGGGATAATTTTTGAATATTAATAAGTTCAGTTAAGCTTTGAGAGCTTAACTGAATGAATAGCTAACTTATTAGTATTTATGACAGATTATTGAGCTTATTTGAATAGTAGTGAGCTTATTAATCCATAAGAATATTAAGTAAAAAACATTATCAACTTAAACATTTATAAAACTAAACTTTTATTGATAAAAATGAACTGTTTATAAACTTAAAAGAAAAATTACATCAAAATTTGAAAACATTACACTAAAAACGAGTACAATTAAACCTATATTAAGCTACTACTACACTAGATGATTCAACTGTGAGTGAAAAGCTCCTTTTATAGGCAAGAGGAGAAGTTTCTAGGCCTCCCAGACGCTTCCCTATCCTTTAATCACAACCCTTAATCCATAACTATCTTCTAATCATTTGATCTTGCCCGTTAAATTCCTTACACGTCCCTTTAACCAATGAGCTTGCTGGGGATTGCCAGTGTGGCTTCCCTTGTGTCAGACGTCTAAGTCTAAAGCTTTTAGAAGGGTTAATTTCATTTAAAGAGGGTTAATTTGGGTGTGTGGTGAATTAGGGACGAAGGTGAATAGTAAAACGGGTTTTCCTGTCCATTTCTTTTCTTATTTGTTTGACTAAATTGTTTGACCTGGGCTCGATTTTATTATAAAAGGAATTAGGCTTGGTTTTGTTAATGGACTCAGTTAAAGGTTTAAGGTTTATAAACCACTTAACGACCGTTAGTCCATTAGGGTTAAAGGACTAACGGTGTAATTGATTTTGGGACTCATGATGAAATGGATTTAACATTCAAGGCTTATTTGGTAATTTCAAAGGTTTGTATTCTCATGAGTTGACCAAGGTTGACTTTTGTTAACCCTAGCTTGACAAATTCCTGGCTCTTGTGTACTCTTTCCGTCTCTTGTTCGTTTTTGTCTGGTTTTTGGCTCTTATCTTGTGATTCTTGTAATATCTGTACCTACAAATTATAAAAGACAAAATATACAATATACAAGCATAATATATTCATTTTTCATCTTTTAAGGGTCATTTTTTATATAAAACGGATATGTGATTTATCACATATCAAAATTCCCCAAACTAAATGATTGTCGTATCCTCACGCAATGTTATATGCTTTAAAACCAAATACTTCAAAACCTCCCCAAACTAATCATTTGAAAAGTAGCAAAGTCTTTTGTGGGGAAAATTAAGAAATCACAAGTTTTAAAACACCTCATTTTCCCATTTTTCAAGATTTATCCATTTTTATGATTTTCATAATTTACAACTTACAACTTATTCATGTGTGACATAATGTATTGCTTTCATTATTCATTGATAACTTTGATGATCACGGAACAAAAAACACAAAAAGTGTCCAAATGGATAAATTCATCGTCCTCGACTTTGACTTCTCCAAGCCAAGCTTAAAAACAT
Organism: Tanacetum coccineum; assembly: GCA_026074375.1. NCBI lineage: Eukaryota > Viridiplantae > Streptophyta > Magnoliopsida > Asterales > Asteraceae > Tanacetum > Tanacetum coccineum. Next base: position 1,699 of record BQNB010066295.1, read on the forward strand.
CATTGTAAAATACCAGTTATGATGCTAACACTACTCATAAAAGCTAATTATGTATTACTTCTCCTCCCTTATTCCTAATTTTGTATCTCAAGATTTTATTTAAGTCATATACCCGAAGGCTCTTTAAGACTTTATTTTGATACTTATAATAATTAGTTCCTAACCCTTTTCAAAAGATCAAATGTCATCAAAATTAAGTCCACATCGAGGCAACCAAAATTTAGCTTTTATTAGGTTACTTAAGCAAGGCACCATTCATGTCATATACCCTTAGGCTCTTTAAGACATAAATGGACCAATCTTATTTGCACCATATACCCTAAGGCTCTTTAAGGTACAAACAAGACAAAAATTAAGCAACATTATCCATTCCATATACCCTAAGGCTCTTTAAGGAATGAATAAGGCTATAATTTCACTTATTAAATTCTACTTACCCCATATACCCTAAGGCTCTTTAAGGGATAAGCAAAATATTTATTCATGTGATACATATAGTATGCCAAATTAAGTATTCCTGATGTATACTCATCTTAATCACAAAGGAACTAAAGAAAACTTCTATGAACTAATTATTAACCAAAAAAACCGCACAACTCTATTTATTAAACAATTATATATAAAGGTGAAACAAGCTAATGGGAGAAAAAGCCACAATTAACACTTATGAGCTCTAAAGAAATCCAACTATTCCACGTTTAGCATCAAAACTTATATTCTACTCTATCATCTCTTGTTCTTCACAATTTAAAATTTCTAAGAAAGAAACTCGTGAATGCTTAGCCTAATAAATCGATCTTCGCATATTTAAAATCAATTATGGGAACTTGCAAAGTCTTGACCTTTTCAAGCTAGACTTGCTTTTTATAGCTCCTTGTATAAAAGATTAGCAAATTTCAATCTATACATGTTAAGGAGAAAGCTAAGATATAAAACCGGTCGGGTCAAAATTTACTTTTGTTCTCACCAACGGAAAGCCTACATTCGTGTCAAAACACTTATTATCAACTATTTTCTATTTTTCATCATTTTTTTAGAGGTTATATATATAAAACTTTAAAAAAAAATTAAAATTTTTGCGAGAAAACGGGGTACGTGAGAACAACGGGCTAAGGTAGGTAAGATCATATCGAAGATATACTACCCCATACTAAAACTAAACATTGTCCCCAATGTTTCCTAGTCTAAGGCTCAAAACCCCATACTATAACTCAAAAAATCGAATGCATAATCCGAGCATGGAGAAAGTATCACAAAAATCTTAAGCCGTTTATGAAGTATGCTAAAAGATAGATGTTAGTCGATAATAATCTAGGATATTAGATTTCCCCAAACTAATGGCAAGCAAAGGCTAGGAAGCTCGAGTGGACCGGGAAAAAACACCGAACACGAGAGTCTTCAAAAATTTTGAGTCAATCCTACGACAATCACAAGCACAAACAACAAGAATCGAAAGAGTACAAGCCTCCTCACATCACATTAGAAATAAGAAAGAAAAAAAGATGGATAAGCATAGGGTGCCTCCCACGAAGCGCTTTGTTTTTGGTAACCGAGTCACATAGCTTGACTCGATCCCCACATTTAGTTGTCCATGGAGATGAAACAAGTGAAAGAGCAAACTTCCATTTGACTTTCAAATGCCACCGGCTCAAGAGAAGAAAAATGAAAAGCGAAGATGCCAGGGTCAAAAATGGTGTCCTCACTCCCGAAGGAGAAAACAATTGTGAAGAAAAGATAATGGCGATCCTTAGAGGATAATCTCACATATGATGGAGAATTTTTTTTCTCCATAACCCCGAGGTCAAAAACTTTGTCCTCGGTCATCAAATCATCATTATCAGGTTCATCCTTTAAGCTTCTTAGGTCATGATCGAAAAACACCTCGGGGAAGAGATTATGGGTGGTGTTATGCAAAATCTCAAGAACGTCTCCCTCCGAGTCATTATAATCGTCTAGAAAAGCATCGATCTCATCAATATCGCCTCCTAGGTCGAAACACTCATCCTCATCGAAAAGAGGTATATTAAGTAAAACTGGCTCATCAGAATTAGAAACATTAGAGTCCTCGCTCTCGACATCCTCTAATTTCTCATTAAAAAGAGGATTAATGTCACTAGAGTTGTTGATAGGAAAGTCGACTCATCAAGGTTGGAATCATAAGAATCCTTGCACTCGATGTCCTCTAACACCTCATCAAAAAGAGGATTTACGTCACTAAAGATATATTCGTAGTCAAATTTGAAAAGAGGGTTCGAGTAAATTTTAACATTATCTTCCGGAACATCCTCATCGGATAGTGACTTGTCATCACTAGATGTAAAATCGTCATTTGAATCAAAAAGAAGGTTAGAGAAAGTCACGAATTTTTCCTCAAAAATACTAATGGGAGAGAAATCTTCACTCGAAGGTAAAATGCTCTCACTATCACTACCGGATGTATCCTCGGACTCTCTTGGGATTGGAATAAGATCCTCAACACTAGACTTTATGAATTCGTCCGATTCCTTTTCAGGAATAGTGCTAAGTTTCTCATTCCCCATTATGAGAGAGTCTTCGGGCTCCACAATAGAAGACACGGGTGCGAGAGCAATAGACGGAGAAATTTGAGGCATATCTTTTAAAGGAATAGAATACTCCTTGTCATCATCGTCATTATCACAAGTAAAATTGAAATGTCTCGAAGGCTCAGGAGTATGAGTACTAATATTAGCCGCCTGCTTCCGTTGAATTACCATTTCACAAAATGATCGCACCATGTTGAAAATTTCAATATAAGACTCCTCTAGTTTATCCCATCCATCGTGCACATCACTTATCCTTTGCTGATTAAGATCTTCTTGATGATTGATGGAATACTGCGGGGGTTGGTCAAAACCAGAATAGTTAGAATTATGCTCAAAGTGGTTTTGATTCATCGGTTGACATTGAAAACTATCATGAGGACCCCCACAGTTTTCACAGCAAAGATATTGTTGTGGAAAACTTGGTGAATTTTATGGATAATAATTATCACTAAAGTTTTGATTGTAGCCCGGTTCCTGCTCATAGACAAGCGGTAACAGTGGCGGACAATCAAAACCATAGTAAAAATCGTTCCCACATAACTCACACAAGTATGTCGAGGGTTGTGGAGGTGGGTAAGAAAAATCAGGAGGTGTGTCATTATAAGAATAAGGATTTGGGTCATAGACAAACTCATTTCCGGATCTTACATTGCTACCAGGCCTGGACAGTTTCCCACCATTACAACGGACCTCCACACCTACGAGCAACCAAAATGGTTATCGGGGGGGGGGGGGGGGGGGAATAAAGGTGGGATGGGGGAGGGGGGACATGTCGGAAGAAATTAAACGGATAAGAGGATAAAAAAGAAAGGATTTAAATGAATAAGAGGATAAAGAAGATTATTTTTGAAAATAAAAATATTTTTGGTATTTTTTTTAAATATTTATAAAAGAAAAGGAAAAATAAAATAAGAAGAAAAATATTTTTGGATTTTTTAATATTTTTTATAAGAACGAAAATAAACTTTTCGAAGAAAGGATCTTCAAGGCTCGAACACAAACAATCCTGTAAAAATCGCAACACCTCTCTCCGGCAGCGGCGCCATTTTGATGTCCGTCAAACGTGTGTCGTAATAATATATAGTATATCCCGTTAGATAAGATAATTACTTTAGGAAAAATAATAGTCTATCTTCCGAGTGTCGTTTCCACGGCGAGAGATGAATTGAAATTCATGAGAATGTTTCGTTTGATGCTTTAATGACAAATATTTTGGTTTTGGTTTTAAAATATTTTTATGCTAAAAATTAAACTAATATTTAATTATAAGATTTAAAACTACAAGATTAAACTAAAATTTATCTAAAAAAATATAAATGACAAATATGCTTTAAAAATATAAAAATGACTAATGTGCTTGCTAAGTGACGTGAAAAGTTCCTTAAGTGTGAATTAAGGTTTATTAACAAATTAATTTCCTTAGAAAAGATAATTATCTCACAACGTTGGTTTATTTTGACAAGAATCTCTTAAAAAGATATTAATTACTAGATGTCTAGTTTGACTATTTCTCTGGCTTTTGCCCTTTGAAAAATTCAAACTATAAATCTAAATAATCAAATATTATTTATTAATTAAACCCTTTTTCAAATCCACACTTAATTCCCAAATCACTATATCACTCAACAAACACTAATTAAACTACTTGTTACTTATAATGATAAAATAAGCAAAGCAAAATATTTTAAAAATAAGCTATACTAATTAATTAAAAAAGGATAGAAAATGGACGAATATCACCCGATTTATTTAGCTAAAACAAATAATCAAAGTTGGTCTAGCTAAATAAACCCTTAAGCTCCGCGCCTCATGAGTTGACCGGTACCAAAAGTTTCAAATAAACACAATTAAATTTGTTAATAACAACAGTTACAAAAGAAATGCACAAATCTACTTATAACCACGAGACCCTAACTATATTGCAAACTAGTAATGCGATGAGGCCCAAAATTTCCTATCATGGCCTAAATAAACACAAGGCCTAATATGGAATTCTAAAAATCAAAACGAGGCCTAGTGACATTTTGGTACCAGTTTAACAAGTTTTTTCTCTTACAAATCAAACACTAAGCAAAACAATACTTAATAAGCTGAAGGTACGATATGCTCACAGAATAAGCCGCGAACAACTAATTCCTAAAAAGCAACGAGAAAACAATTTAGATAACAAATCCTAACAAAAAGTGAATATGCTAAATCCGATTAAGCACTTAACTAAACAAGCATAGCTTCGAACTAATAAGAAATAGGAGGATACGCAAATTCCAATAAGCAAAACACTACTGATCTCTTTCCAAAAGATTCTAGCATAAGACGAAACATTTAATGTATGAATTTTTGTAGGCACCAATAAGCATACTAAACTTTATTAAGCCATAGATTTACAAGAATAGCTAACTAGTATAAGAGGGAAACAAGAAAAATATATTCAAACAATGATCTATATCAATTATCATAACTAACTTTCATCACAGATTTCCAACCTCACAATCTGAGGAAAATTTAAAAACCAAATAAACTATAGCAATCGAGATTATTATGGAACCAATTCGAAATAGCTAGGATGATCTTATCTATATATTATAAGCTGATCTTTGGAATATTAAGCCACCGAATAATCAATTTGATAAGCAATTTAGAAATAAGCTAACTAAGAGATCGATATAAGCTCCATTAAGCAAACGAAAACACACAATCTTTATTTCAAACATCATTTAATGTTGTACAATATACCAACAATCTTACTAAATAAGCGTTTACAAATCTATAAGCTAAAAAAACATGAAAAAGAAAATAAGCTAAAAATTTTAAGCTATCCTAAAACTACTCCTCCCAAAACTTTTCCTATACGCCTAATGCGAGCTTCATTTAAATAGGAAAAGAGGTGCAGGGGCATGTTCGTCCAATCCATCAACCAAAATGCGTCATAGAGTAAAAATGAGGGGTAGATAAGACTTTTCAACAGAGCCGCATCATAAATGCCAATGATTGGCTGATACCTCGTATACGTCAGCCTGATCCTCCAATAGATGGATGACACATGTCGCGATTTCATTTGCCCACAAAAGTTTAGTGGAAGACCACGTGTGAGGGGTTTGAATTATTTGGGAAGCACGTGATGTACAACCGTATCCTCTTTTCTTATACACAATTTACTCGTCCCTTTTATTCCTTTCTTATATAAGAAATTTGTGCCACGTGTCGCATGTAAATTGGACAGGAAAATGATATAGTGGGGTAAGAGTGGACATCTCACACGCCTCAAATGAATTAATTTCAGAAGGTTCAATTCACTTGCTGCTTCTTTCTTTCTTTTATATTCAAGTTAGTGTATCCATTTTGCAATAATAAACTCATGAAAGCTGGACCATGATTTCTTTTAAACAATGAGTTGGGCCGAACATGGGCTGGACTTATGAATGGTTAATAGATCTTGGACTAATTATTAATTATGGGTTGGTTTGATCCATAGAAATGGTGTCGGGCCGGCCAATAGAGATGATGGCAGCTCAAATTTTTTATGCTCTTTCCAATGGCATGCTCGGGAAGTATTAACGACTTCTTCTTGGCTTTGAATAATAATAACTTGATCAAATCAAGGCCGATAATTCTTGTTTTTGCTCCATTTTTAATCCTTTTATCTGCAAGACATAAAAATACAAAACAAACACATTTGCAAGATAATTGTCTATATTTTAGCATTTTTAGTCCGATTAATAGTGTTTTATGGGTTATAAATGATGTGTATTTTAGCGAATACCAAAGTGCAACTTTTATATGTCATCCCATAACCCTTCATTGTTTTGGAAAACAGTTACTAACTTATTCTCACGTAATGTGTCATCTAGGAACGACTATCTTCGAAGCCTTCGAATAAAGTTAGTGTGTTGTGTTTTGATTCTCTTGTATCGACCTCTACGTGGTAAGTCTTGAAATGTTTGGGTCTGGAAACACATGAGTTGATGTGTTTGGAGAAGTGTTAAGTCATTGGTTATGGCTTTGTATTGGCATTTGAAGGAGTTAAACCCGGTGTTTGGTTGAATTTTGAAATGAATTTTTACGGCTGTTTGTAACCAGCAGGTTGGTAGGGTTAATTGTGATTTATGTTTTGGCATACGACACTTGATAAGGCCAAATGGAGAGGTTGCGTACATGATTAATGGTACATGTGGTGAATGGATAGGACATAATACTCCTCTGGATGAGTGGAATTATCGTCGTTTTTATAATACTAGTCAAAATCTGTATACCGATGGGAAAAGAGAGTATAACTCCATATTTTGTTATAAACTATCTCAAAGGAAATTTAGGTACATGTAGAAGACTCTTAGGGCTATCACCTCTAATTTATTTCACATCAAAAGCATAAATAAATTTCAAATTACGTTCATTTTCGTAAACTACAAAAATTTGTCAAAATTTCTTTGGGGACTACTTTGGGATAGTAGCTTGTTGAATACGTTTCAAAATATTTTTAGTCTATAAAGACCTGGTAAATTATACTAGGAGGAAGATAAACCTCTTACGTACATATAAGAATTTGGATGGAGTCACATCGACGCCCGACGAATGAGATTTCGGCCGATAATGGGCAAAACTAGTCAATTTGAATGAGTAATAAGTTCAAAAACTTATATAGCAACACCTAAATATGTAAAACTGTAAGTTCTAGATATTGAACAAACTTAGATTTGAGCGGTCGTTTCGACTTTTGCGAACGCACGGATTAGGAGATACACTCGATTTAGTGTAGCGATAAAATTTTGGAAAAAGACAGCTTTGATAGCTAGGGCTAAAATGGTAATTTCACCTTGGTTCTGAAAACCTTTCTTAGGCTGGGCCCTATGTTCATGGTAAACTCATACTCCATTATCGTATCCATGTACTAGTAAGTAGGAGGATTTCAAGATTTAGGTTTATTGAATTGAGGTTATTATTGCCTCTAGGTTTTATCTTATCTTCGGCGTGGTGATTGTTCATTCTTTAGCCATTACTTTCGATTTAGAACTCTAGGAGAGTTCACGTATATGTAGTTATGTATAGGAAACTTAAAACTGTTACGGTTAGATGTACTGGCTTTAAAAGCTAATGATGTATTCATTTTTGGGAAGATTGGTATGTATGATATTTTCAACATTGTTATAACAATTGCTGTGATTGTTCTCGGTTATAAGATATGAATAAGTGTCATTGTGTATGTTCATATTTGAGTGAAGCTGGAGGTCGTGGTTTACCCCGAGGACTCGACCTCATTGTGTGATTGGAATTGACCCCGAGTGTTAGGTGCCTAGACTAGCGATCTTTAGAATGTGTATGATACTTGCTTGCACTATCCATGAGTGGGTATTGTTTTTGAAACTTGCTGTGACCATTGACCAAACTGTATTCAATGATGTCTTGTGAATTGATAATTTTGAAACTGTGAATTGCAATAACAAATTTGTGTGTTGAACAAATGTCGTTGTGTGGGCTGGGGGGGTGGGGGGGGGGGGGGGGCCGGGGGTGGGGGAGGGTGAATCATATTGACTATGATGGTAATTGTTTGAGTACTATGGGAAAGTGTATTTTTCTAATTTCATAACCGATCTTGTGTCAAATAAAACCTTCTTTATAAAAAAAACATTTTTTTTTATTTCTTCTTTTTTAAATAATTAGAATGGAAGGTGATGCAATTTTCTTTTCCTTCCTTTTGAATTATTTTTGATTTTTATCTTGAAAAATTTTCTTGGTATTAAACTACTGCTTGTATCGTCTGAGAAAGTAAACCATTTTGTAGAGGAAGGGACATGATGTCGTTTGAGTCCTCAATTATGCTTAAACTGATCAATATGCATAATTTAGGAAGAACCTACGCTATGTAGAATAAATCGTCACCATTAAAAATGATCATTATTGAGATAAATGTTTGGTCAAATTTCTGGAGAAGAAATATTTGTACCCTGCTACATAATTTAAAAACAAATAGGGGAGAGTCTCATGCGAGTCGTTATGGCTGAGTCGTTTCGAAGCGGAAATACCTACGGTATTGTTCGGATCGTGGTGTGTCTAAAAGAGGAGGGATTATAGTTCGTATGTAGTAGGAGCAGGAATTGTTATGAAGACGCATCAAGACCAAGTAATAGTAGGTGTGTTAGTAAGCGGATGATAGATTTGAGATATGTCAGGGTGTAAACCTGATTACCGAATGAGAAGGGATCTTTTAGAGGATGTAAAGATTCCTAAGGTGGGTGGAAGCTGAGAAGGATCATTCCGAGGTTGGAAATGAGAAATGGAGAATACTTCATTTCCCGAATTGGAGAGTAGTGGTAGTGTAGTTGTGACATACCTTAATCGTCAAGGATTTGAATGAGACACTATATGATACTTAACCTACGGTTAAGTGGTAGTGGCCATTATCCGAGACATATGGATTTTGTTGCAGGATGGAAAAGCGAAAAGATTGAGATTCAGTCGGAATGGTAACGTCCGTTTCCATCCTAGAGAACGATCGAAGTAACTAAACGCCTTAAGTACGAACGGTAATATTATTAGGGGAATGCGAGTAATTAATTTGATTTGATGATTCGATTCGTCGGAGATGTAGCACGATGTGTTGGGACCAAGTCGACTATGTTAGTCGCGATGCGGAGATCGTGTGATTTGTATTTTTCATCAAACAAGTATCGAGCCCATGATGCTCAATTATTCTCTTGATTGTTTTCAAACTTGTCTTTTGACAATATGTGATATAGTAGGACTGTAGCCACTAAATTGTATTCTCTACCTGCCTTATGTGATATGTGATCTTGAATGGGTATGTGAGCGTATTGGTCGCTTTTTATTTTGCTGGATACGGCTTGGAGTGAGTGATATGGGGGGTCCTTACCCAAATGTAGTTGGAAGGTCGATGTGAGAAGGTACCAAGCTGATAATCCATTGTCAATCGGGGGATGTCAACCCGCAAGCTTGGCTATGGTAGGCAAAAATCTAACCGTGATTTAGTCGAGATCATTACCAAAGTGCATTGCCATCCGGCAAGCTCAGTATAATAATCGATCTAATCGGTTATGTATGAACCGCGTGATGAGCATAGCCATTGCTGAGGCTTCCTGATAAGTAAGCACATATGATTTGCTAAAACTTATGAAAAACAAGCATGATTGTTGCCAAGCGTGATGATAAGCTAGGTAGAAATATAAAGTCATTTTAAAATAACTAATAGGTGATTATGTGTTTATTGAATCATATTATTTTTCTTGTGTTGTAAAGCATTTTTGATGGGTCGGTAGATACTCCAGAATATTTTCGCAACCGGTAGGGCATTATTAAATGAGACCGGAATGGCGACATGCGTATTTTGGTTTTGGATAATGATGAGTATTTTGATTTGGATGATGATATGAATACATATTGGTTTTGATTATTTACGCCTGTTTTGGTTTTTGGATAACGACGTATATTTTAGTTTTGATTTTTGACGTATGTTTCGGTTTTGTGTAGCGGTGTGCGCCTTGTTTTGTTAAAATGATCACCAAACTAAGATTTGGGTTGATCTTTCGTTTAAGGTCTTTCGTTTGGAAACGACGTGATTTATGTTTTCCTCGGATGAAAATCCGCGACGTATTTTATCTATTATAATGAGAGCAACTATAGATGTTAAGAACGATATGATTCGGTTTTATCGGATATATTTCCGTGACGTATTTTGTCTCTTATAATAATAGCGATTGTAAATATATTTTTAATTTTGTTGACACGGATTACCATTTGTTTTGTTGACTTTCTATCCGGAATAATCAAGGCAGGTATTATAACGCGTGATCTTTGCGTTCGAGCATGTGAGTCCATTCCATCGTGAGGAAACCGTCTCACTACAAGTAATAATTAAGACGAGTAAGAAAGGACGAGCACCGGACGACGCTCCCTTAGGTCGGGTGGATGAAAAACACCGAGTTTTTCGACCTGTATGAAGATCGCGAATCCGACGTCATAATTATTATTTTATAAATTCGTATGATCGAACGTCGACATTTAATATTTTATTTGTCGAGAATAACTATTTTTGTGTTTTATTACGAATAATACTGGAGATATTTTTAAAATATTTACTTTTGACGTTTCGCGAGTCGACGTTTGACCGCACGCTCGTTAACCGTTTCGAGCATCGTAAAAATATACGACGCGACTCGTTATTATTTTTAAGATCGTAAATTGATTATTTTTATGAATGTCGTCATTTTGTTCCTTGTCTTGAGCCGGATTCGTGTTTTAAAATGTACATATTTTATTCAATGTTTAAATTTAAATTAAGGTGACGGAAATAAAAATAGTCTCGGAAGTGAAAGCCCGAGCTTAAGTAGTCGGTTTTTATTGAGTAAAAAGTTGGTGTGTCAAATATTTAAATTAGAAAAGAGGGGGGGGGGGTGGGGGGGGGGGGGGGGGGGGAAAAGGGGGAACCATTAGGCGTCTAAAGCGCCAAACTACAATTACTATATAAACTTATCAACATCACACTACTTCATTTTGATAAAACCAAATATTATGTGCTCTCTCCCTCTCTCTTTTCCACGGCGAGTACCACCATCGAAACCCGCGTCCGGTTGCCGAAAAAATCACATGCACGACGATCCGATTATATTTTCTTAATCCCCTCGTCGATGCCTACAAATCCCACTAATAAAAAGTGACATGCAATGAGTGTTTTTGAAGTTAGGGTTCGGGTAATTTCACAGATTTTGAGTTAAAAAAAGAGGTGTAAAAGAGCTAGATTATGGTGTTTTGAAGTTTGGTTAAATTGGAAAGTGTTTGGTCTCGGGTTTGTGTTTGCGTCCGTGGGTTCGAACCAGAAAGAAATCCGGAACCAACACCTTGTGTGTTGTTGTGAGTATTTTCTTACTCATTTGTTTCGTTTGGTTTATTTATTTGATTCGATTTCGTATATTATATGTGATGAAATCCGAGATCTTGCGTCGATTAGATTAGTCATAATATGGGTTGATTGAGCGAAGTGGGTTATGTTTATAAACTAGTTTAGACACATTGTGAATGAGTTTTTGGGTCAAAAACTATTTTTGAAGGTGTTTTGTAATAAGTAAAAACGAGCAGAATCTTTGGCATGTTTTTCGAGGCACGAGATTTTATAAAATGTGATTTTGATTGAAAAACATGATAAAGCTTTCCGAGACGATCGTTTTAATATAAGGTAGAGCTTCTAACTCCTAATAACGAAGAAGTTATGGCGAAAACAAGTTTAGAAAAATCAAAAAGTTCTAATCAGCTATATAAGCATATTTGGTTGCTGATCCGATTTTCCAACTAAGCCGTTTCGGGCACTTTCGAGTACTTTCGCCTCTTCGGCGGAAACACGAATAGTCTGTCTCGGAAATGACGTTTTCTATAAATCTCTTTTTGGTTAAAGTCATGAAAACGTGATATAGCGGGTCAAAACCGATGGTCAAACTGCTGCGTTTTTATTAAAAATACAAGTTACAGCAGAATTGAAAAATGGCATTTTGGTCATTTTCTGGTTCGGAGATTCATGGTTCTCGGCTTAAAACTAAAAAGTTGTCCGAATATCGTTTGCATAAAATCTCTTCTTTTGTCCGAAGCGGAAAATGTGATTAAGGGTCATTTGGAGCGGGTAGATTTAGTAAATTATATGTAATATAGTCAAAGTAAAATAAGTCAAACGTTGACATTTGAAAAGTCAAACGGGGTCAATCATCAACAACCTCTGTAGGATGTTTATCAAAAATGTCAAAGCTTTTAGTAGTGTGAGTATAACAATTTAGACTAATAACTATTTAAATGACGTTATTTCTAAAAAATATTAACTTTTTGTAAACGTACGGGATATAATCCGATATAGGTAATTAAGAATCAACTTGAATGTCAAAGTTCGACGAGATTCTAACTAAAAATATTATCACAAATATATTTGATATCGGTGACTTACAAAATATAGAACTTTCACAAAAAATAGTAAATTTCTTAAAATAGATAGTTTTCGATTAGTTATGTAAGATATTAAATAAAGAATGATGTAACTAATACTGTGGGGTTTTAGGATCTAAGGCGCCAGTGGATTTCTCATACATCGTATTGGATTATTATATATTTATATTTTATATGTATTTATTTAGTATATATATGTATATATTATATATCTATATTATTTTATATATATTTATATATATATATAGATGACTTTGTTGTACGATGTACGCATCGTCGAACATACTTTTCGGTATAGTAATCGAGCGACTCTAATTATAGGTCGTGATCGCATTTATGGATTATCGTGCTAGACTTCATTATTTGATCACCGGCTATTGATCAAGGTGAGTTCATAGCCTCGTATTTAAATATTTTAATTGTTTTATTAACCCGCGAAGGGGATAACATGCTTGTTTTTAAAATAGAACACAAGGGACCCAAATGTATGCTAGTAGCCTTAATTATTATAAGTTAGTTTAACTGGTTGATGAAAAAGTCTCGCAGAAATCATGAATTGTTAACTACGGGTAATGGTAGACGCTTATACATGGAATAGTACTATTTGGAAGGTGCCTCCTCCAATACGTGACGACTAGCTATCGTCTCGTGTCGGGTAATGGCACAACGGATGTGTTGTATAGAGAGTAATTTGCACTTAACGAGGGTGTATAGTGGGCATACCTTGTTGGGAAACATAGACACCAACATATTGATATGGTAACGTTCAATGTCATGAGGCTTATAATAATCCCTTATAACGGTGTTTGATCCACATCGTTATGAAATGATGATTTTAAATGATACTTGTGTTCGGAATTTACATTTATAAACTCTATGGATTCACTCAACGTTTTGTTAACGTTTTTAAGCATGTATCCCAGGTAAATTGTTCTTGATGGCTTGGATGGGACGGAATGCGAATATCAAGGATGGTGCCTCGGTGAATCAATGTCATAATATAAATTTTAAAGTCAAAAGATAAAGGCTCAAGATCAAGATCACAAAGCATGAATGATCAAAGCCATTACAAACAAGACAAGACCAAAACAAGGCAAAGCATAAACGTCAAAAGTCATATCTTCAACGTCAGGGGAGACAATGATAAATCAAAGCAAACTCCTACAAGAATGTCATCAGTGGTACGGAGGAGTTTGAAGAAAGAGACCTCAACATTGGGGGAGATTGTTAGCCTTAATTATATTAAGTCAAACAAGAATGTTATCGGTCTTAGAAAGTCAAACTAGGTCTTGTATTGTAATAGGCTAGTCGGGTTCAATGGGCTTGGATTGTAATCTAATATTGTTCGTGTTTCAGGCTCAAAGCCTAAGTTTAGCCAAGCCCGACCCAAGTAGAAAAGCCTACATGCCACTTATGGCTCAAGGGTATAAAAGAAACCCTCTCCACACAAGGAGATGGTGTTGGTTGCATTTTCATTCACTTGTAACTCACCTTTCTCTCTTTAATCTAAGTTTCCTAGTTTCTTTCTCTCTCTCTTTTTCTTTCTTCTTTAGCCGGCTCATTAGAGCTTATTTAGGGATTATTCGAGTTTCTTATTAGTTGTGAATGATTAATATAAGTCCAACATACCCAATACCCAAAGTTTACAAAATATCATCACATATAAGCTTATGTGGCCGGATATGCAAGGATGAGAACCAAAGATATTATCTAGCAAACACCTTCCTAGAATTCATGGGATGATCTCTTATTTAGGGAACCATTAGATATTTTCTTACAATACTTTCATGTATTCATGACAAACTATCCCTAGAAACCCTCCTAATTTCTTTGACTAGTCTTAGTGTTATATAAGCTAGCAACTAGAAAGAGTACACACACATATTCATTCTTAAGGTGAAACAACACAAAACCTCTTTTTTTCCTCCCTCCTAGCCACGGCTAAACCACAAACACCACACATAATTCATACCAAATTTATTTACCACATTTACAAACATTCCTACATGATATCTAAGATAACCCAAGGTGTTTACAAGGTTTGCTTTAAGGTTTACAAGTGTTAAAGCAAGAAGGTTTGAGATTAGGGGTGAAATTAGGGTTTTTAAGGTGTTGTAAGCTTGGGTTTGTCATCTAAACTAGGGTTTAGATTATGTTGTTCATCACCACATTTCATATTAAGGTTACCTAAAACTCTTAATCTCTTCACATTCAAGATTTTATGCATATATAATGTTTGTATAGTTATCACCAAGTAAGGAACTTATCTACATGAAAAATGGAATTTTTACACTTGTTTATGATTTAGTAAACTTTTATATATGATATATAGATGTTAATATCATGTTGTAATGGGAATATATGTAGTGTACAAGAGTGGTTTATGTATAAAAAGCTTATATAAACTAGTTACCTAAAAAGTATACTTAATAAGGTTTATGAATAAATAAGTATGTACACATTTGGATCTTGTGATTCTTGGACAATACATAGACAAATCATAGACTAGGGACCCTAAGTATGTAATACATGTGATAATAAGTGTTGTAATGGACTTGTAACAAGGTGGTTAAACTTAAAAGTACAAAAATCAAGTTTAAACATGTTTTTAAGGAAAACTTCAAACTTTTTGTTTAAAATACTACATGTTATGAGGATTCCAACCATATAAATAACTTAAAAATCCGCTTTATAACGAAGGAGATACATAATTTACAAGTTACACGATAATAAACGCGTTTATAAAATAACTTTTATAAAAACTTTTTAAGTTTCACTTCTGATATATAAAAATGGTTATTTTTATCAGATAGTACAAATTTTTAGGATTCCAAAACATTAAGAATCGTAATTTTTCAATCAATAACGAAGGAGTTATGAATTTCGCAAGTTTTCGATAATAAATACTTTTATAAAAATAATTTTATAAAAGTTATTGTTCATAACAGAAATATATATTTGGAAAACATCATTAATATGGTAGAACTTTTAATTACAAAGACGTGCTCAAAAGAATCACTAAAAACAGAGTTAAAACGACTAAAATACGACGTTTACGGGTTTACGATAACTAATTAAATTTATAAAAGTCGATGAACAGTAAAAACCACTGTTCACCATTGGACTAAAAATATGAAAATGTAATATTTTGATACATCGTCTTAATACGAAAGCATGGACGTAAAAAACATAACAAATGGGCTTAAAACGAGAAAGTTACGTCGTTTTTACTAAAGTAATATTTATAAACCTTTTTACTTTATAAATATGTTTTCGCAAATGCAATTAGATGGTGATGTAGCTATATAAAATTATATATGGTAGTAGTTATTCAAAGTGTTTAGTACTTATACGGTCTATAATTAATTAGGTTGCATTCGGCGTTTATCTGACGCGTTTTCTGTGATATACTTGGTATTCATACACCCAAGGTGAGTTCATAGCCCCATGTTTTACAATTACAATGATTTATAAGTTTTGAGGTGAGAAACATATGCATGTTTTTACAATTGGACGCAAGTGGACATTTTTATATTATCATTACGTGTTTTCCTAGGTAACAATACCCAATGAGCCTATTATCATGAGCTGGTTAATTACTGGATTGTAGGCGCGAGTGTTATAAATAGATCTATTTAGGAGTGACGCCCCCGTTTGGGTGACAAGATATCACCAGGAACGAACGTATACCATGTCGAATTTGGGATGTTCCGGGTTGAACATCATCAAGGGCAATGTAGGCAAATTTTATATTGCAATTCATATATGTCGAGCTTCAGTATCATGAGCTTAGGGAAACGTAATGGCATTTTTGTGATGTTTGCATTTGATGTATTATCACGGGGGAAATCTTATGGTCCTACATTTATACATTTTACAAACCTATGAATTCACCAACATTATTGTTGATGTTTTAAAGCAATGTTTTTTAGGAGGTCAATAAGGCACGAGGTGCAAGGGGATACATTGGTGGTTATATTTTGGATGTCACATGCTTAAAGATTTGGTTGTATTACATTTTGGGGAAACATTTGTTATGTACTAAAATCTTTGTAATCTAAACAATGAACAAGTAAAGCTTTGGGCTTTTTGTAACAACAATTTGCTAAGTTTAATGTATCAGTTTTAAACGACTTTTAAATGGTCGTTCTATATATATCTTGTGCTATTGATCTGTGAGGTACCACCCTCAAACCCATATTCCGCTGCGAATCAATTTGGGGGTGTTACAGATTGTATCTAAGCAAGGTTAAGAGAACCAGGTCAAATAATATTGCTGGACTATAACCGTTTTCCAAACATATGCATTATACAAAAGGGGTTATCATGGAACATACAATAACTAGTTTGTTTGCATTAGTTAGTTTTTTACATGATGCTTATATTGTTCATAATATAGTACGTACATTTACTAGAGGATCTATGTATATATACAAAGATGAGTTTATATATACAAAGATGAGTTTGCATTCTTTCGCAGATACTCTACATTTATTTATATAAGGGTTATTTATATAAATAGGGGAACATTTCTTTAGACAAGGTAGCAATATAAGCTATCGAATATGATATCTTACCAGCATTCATTTATCCCATGAGCGCATATTCATATTTACCATACCGGTCTTATATAATATACTTATATAAGTTAAATTTTGCTCGTTGCAAGCAGTCTTGGTTTCACCATCAACGGTTACCTACACGTCTGTTTATATTAATTCCGACCCATGGAGATTCTAGAGACACCAATGGAGGATCATCCTCTACCTGCTGATGCCTCACCTACAACCCTATCACCGAGCTACATTGCTGACTTTGATCCGAAGAAGGATGAGGAGGACCCTGAGGAGGATCCTGCTGACCATCTTGCCGATGGAGGAGACGATGATGATAATGAGTCATCTGATGATGACGACGACGATGATGATGTGAGAAGGATGGGGAGGACGAGGAGGAGGAGGAGCACCTAGCTCTGGCCGACCCTTCTGCTGTAACTACAGATGATCCTGTCCCCGCAAGCTGAGGATATAGAGGCATTTGAGACTGATGAGTCTGCTTCTACACCACCCGCCTCTCCACACCATATCATCCTATTTTTTTGGAGACCAAATCCCGTATAGTACAGATGTCTATTTAACACCATACTCCACGTTCACCATCTCCATCTACTGAGGCATGCATTACTGAGTTTGCTGCTGCACTACCTTCATCATCACTACCACCATCAGTATCACCACCACTACAGAAAATTAATCACATTAAAGAAAACATAAGAGAGGCAAGCAATCAAGAATCTTTGAACACTCTGGCCCATAGAACAAAATAGATTTCCAGTGTAAGTCGTTTTTAGTATTAAATATCCCACTAAACTTAGTAATACTCCCCATTGGTAGCGTTAGGAGCACGATTAAGATAACTAAACTAATCTTATTACTCTTCTGATTTTGAAGATAATGCCTCTAAGGAAAGCACCCAGAACCAGAACCACCCCAGCCATAACAACCAACACCACATCTGTCACCGATGCTCAACTTAAGGCAATGATCGACCAAGGCGTTACTACTGCATTAGCGGCACGTGATGCTGACAGAAGCATGAATGGCGATGACAGCTATAATTCGAGAACGAGTGTCAGAAGGACTGAACACGTTGCTCGAGAGTGCACTTACAAAGACTTTATGAAGTGCCAACCCTAGTTTTTCAAAGGCACTGAAGGAGTCGTCGAGTTGACTCATTGGTTTGAAAGGATGAAGATAGTTCCGCCTAAGCAACTGCTCTGTAGAAAACCAAATTAAGTTTGCCACATGTACTCTCCTTGGAATTTCTCTAACGTGGTGGAACTCCCACGTTAGGACAGTTGGTCATGATGTTGCATATGCAATGACTTAGACAACCTTGAAAAAGAATATGACTGACAAGTACTGACTGAGGGGCGAGATTAAGAAGCTCGAGGTAGAGTTGTGGAACCTGAAAGTAAAGGGTACCGATGTGATAGGCTACACAATCAACGTTTCCACGAACTAGCATTGTTGTGTGTTAGGATGTTTCCTGAAGGGTCTGATAAGATTGAGAAATATGTTGGTGGTTTGCCCGACATGATTCACGAAATTGTTATGGCATCAAATCCAAAAACCATGCAGGATGCTATTGAAATGGCAACATAATTAATAGACAAGAATATCAACACCCTTGCTAAATGCTAGACTGAGAACAAGAGGAAGTTTAAAGACACTTCTAAGAACAATCAGAACCAACAACAACAAAACAAGGGGCAGAATACTGGTAGAGCCTACACTACAGGGCAGGGTGATAAGAAACCCTACGGTGGATCTAAGTTGTTGTGCTCTAAATGCAACTATCACCATGATAGCCCATGTGCTCCCAAATGCCACAAGTGCAACATGGTTGGACATCTTGCCCGTGATTGCCTAGAATTGATTGCCTAGAATTAAAGAATCAAAACCATGAAAACTAAACTGGAGGTACTGGAGCACGTGGAGTGGTGCATGCATTAGGAGGAGGAGAAATCGATCAAGACCTTAACAACATTGAAGATGAGATCGAAACTTAAAAGGAGAAAGTTGTCTCACTTTGCCTAGTAAACCCTAAGTTGGAACTATCTTAGACTTTATCTCTTTAGGAGTTCTCGTTGTATTTCTCTTAAATTTTCGTTGTACTAAACGATTCCAAATTATCTATCAAATTATCGTATTATGAAAATTTCGTCAATATTAACTTAAATTCCTTATTTACGCTTGCAAACTACTCTCTCAAATATCATGAAATCATAACACTATTTTGACAAAAATGAGCAATGCATCGTTAGTCCTCAAATATACATAGCCTGATCAACTATGTATAATTCAGTAAGGACCATGCCATGCTAAGAGTAGTCACCTTAAAACTTCTTGTCAAGAAACAATTTTGTATTTATATCAAGTTTTACGTGCGTATTCATAAAATGTATTTATCACGAGGAACCAAACTAATAATCATAGTCACTAAGTAAACTCTTACACCACCTTACTATATAAAGTCGACATCATCAAAAAAAATTGTTATATCTAACGCTTTAAACCGAAGGGAACGAATAAGCCCCCTAGAAGCCGAGCCTTAGTCACAACAATAAATATTAAACCAATGTCACAAATCATGAACTCTCAAGTTAGAACAATATAAAAGGGGAATGCAAACGAGTTATCAAGCGCGGTAACAAAACATTCAAAAGACATAAATAAAAATAACAAATAAATTTGTTGCCACAACATCCGTTTATTATCTTAGAAATAAGATTACATAAAAAAACATAAAGGAAATACAAGTTTTATTACAAACCTCCCCTAGCAATAATATATATTTCTGCCAAAATAGATCCACACCAATAGCTAGGACGATGATGGGCACGAGAATCGCTAAAATAAAGGCCAGATACTGATATTCTTCTTCGTATGGGACGTAGGCAAGATAAATTTCGAGTGCTACCGCGCTCGCCATCGCTAAGAGTCTAATGATATGCAACATTTTAAGGATTTTATAAGAGGAGATTTAAGTGGAAGATTTAGTGTTGTATGGAGAAATGGATGAAAAATTTGGTATTTAAAAGGGGGGGGTGACCGTTGAATTGTAAATTCGTCAAAGATCATCTGTGTTCCTTCTTGTAGTTGGGGAAGCAAAAAGAATGTCTTTTCACACTCAGACACCTCAAGCTCAAAAAGAAGGTTACAACTCTACACATGACTTTTATGTGATCTAATGGCGGTGTAGAAAGCTATTACTGGAAAGAAATATTTCTCGTAATTGTGATGATAATTCCCGATATACTTGGAACTCACTTCTTTGAGGTCCAAAAGACGAAACACCTGAGTCTCATTGATTCCTCACACTTGTCCAAAGAGGACTTCATGCTCAAGTTACAACAGTTTGAACTGACAAAGGCACGAAATTTTTGAATAAAACTCTTCATGCATACTTGCAAGAGGGAATAAGACACGAAACGTCAACTACTCAACACCTAAACAAACGACAATTGTCCAAAAGATGGAACCATACGTTTGTTAAGCTGCTCAAACAATGCTAAGCGCCGCTAAAGTTACTTTTGTTTCTTCTGGGTTGAAGCATTGCAACATCATTTTTTTAACTCAAAAAAACCGTTATCACTTCCGATTGTAATTCCTACGCATGAGAAAACACCTTATACCATATCATCAAGCCCGAAAAACCGTCAGTTAAGTTCTTTCAACATCTTTTGTTCTCTTTGCTAAATCGTCAAGAGGTGAAAAATCTATAAAATAAGGAATAAGGGATGCATGTATCTTTTGTTGGGTATTCTACTCAGTCAAAGGTATACAGGGTATTTAACAGAGAATACTAATAACAGTTGAAACAATTCAGGTTAACTTTGACGAATTGCCATTCAGATGCGTCCAGCTTCACGTCAGTTCTGACCCACGGCCCCAAGGGTCAAAGGCGGTACTATGAACAATAACTGTTAAGTCCCGTCCACAAAGTCAAGAAAATGTTCCTCAAGTTGCTAAGACAGTACCAACGTCAAATGAGCTGCAATTGCTATATAGTCCGATGTTCAGTGAATTACTCAATGGAACTTCTCCTGTTGTGTCAAAGTCTTCCGCTGTACATGCTCCTGATAATCCCGATCAACGTCAACAACATAACACAACTTACACATCTATAACAACCGATGTTGCACATCCACCTCCTTGGAATCTTTCAATCCAACACATCAAAAACTCCAACTCAATTACCAATCTGTCCTAGCAACCTGAGAACATTATTCAAGCAGAAACCAATACAGAAAATGCACAATTTGACGAAGATGAATTTATCACCATCTTCAGTACACCGGTACAAGAACAAGTAGAGACATCGTAACGTCATGTTGATTCGTCAAACATGCATACTTTCTATCAACACCATCCTTTTGCACAATGTTGGACAAAAGATCATCCATTAGAACAAGTCATTGGAAATCCTTCTTAATCAATTAGAACAAGACGTCAGCTAGAAACAGATGGTGAGATGTGTATGTTCGCACTCACCGTGAGTCGAACCAAACCAAAGAACAACAAAGAAGCCATGGCTGATTCTGCATGGATTGAATCAATGCAAGAAGAACTTCATTAGTATGATCGATTAGATGTATTGGTATTAGTCGACAGACAACTTTGCAAAAATGTTATTAACTTAAAGTGGCTCTAGAAAAACAAACGTGATGAGGAAAATACTGTTATTCACAACAAATATCATCTTGTAGCTAAGGGATATGCTCAAAAGGAAGGAATTGATTTCGAAGAGTCATTTGCACAAGTTGCTCGGTTGGAAGCTGTACGGTTGTTCATTGTGTATGCTGCACATAAATCATTTACAGTGTAACCAGATGAGATGTCAAAAACATCATTTCTTTACGGATCCTCTAAAGAAAAGTGTAATGTAAACCAACCAAATAGATAGATGTTGCATATAATCCTAACAAGTTATCGCTTAAGAAAGCATTTTAATGTCTCAAACAGCCAAACAAGAGCAGTGGTATGATGACTCCTCTCAATTTCCGTGGTAGCAAAAGGAATCTCAAATGTCTATTAATCCAACTTTGTTTCATTACATAAACATGGGAAGACATATTGCTTGTGGAAATTACGTGATGATTTTTATTTTTTGGTTATAGCGAACCCAAAACTTTCAAAACGATTTGGAAAACTAATGCACAACAAGTTTGATATGTCTATGATGGGGGAGCTGAAATTCTTTTTAGGAATTCAGATCCACCAATCCCCTCGTGGTATTTTTATAAACCAAGCTAAGTATACCCAAAAGATACTTAAAATAGCAGAGGTCTGACCTCATGTGATTAGCATTGGTAACACCATGGCTACAAAACACCTTGATTGCTGACTTGAGTGGTACTTCCGGTCGACCAAATGAAAATATTGTAGAATGGTCGGAGCATCTCATTACCTAACAACAATAGACATAATATTGTACATGCCACAGGTAATTGTGCTCGCTATCAAGCGAAACTGCGACTGAGAAATATCTCCCGCGGGTTAAGCATCTTCGATACCTTAAAGACTCATTAACACGGTTCTTTTGGTATCCGAAAGGACACCGGATTTCGAACTAATGCTTTTTTAGATTCGGATCTCGCGGGTTGTCTCGATTCAACGAAGAGTACATTTGTGGCATAACAATTTCTAGTGTGAAGAAGTTATCACATGGTCATCCAAAAAGCAGGCCTGCAAAACCTCAATGTCTTTAGCGAAAGCCGAGTATGTGTCTTTAATCTGCGTGCTGCGTGACAATTTTCTATGGTTAAGAACTACAACTCACAGAGATATGCTTCCACTTTGATAAACATACCTATGTATTGTGACTCCAAAGGCATCCTACCATCCGTGCAATCCAATCCAACTTTCCCATACCAAGGACATCGATGTCCAGATAATCACTTCATAAAGAATAGGCTGAAAAGGGTATTGTTGAATTATTCTTTGTCAAACTCTTGAATAACAGTTAGGCTACCTTGTTTACTAAGCTTTTATCGGAACGAGAGATGAAGTATCTTGTCAGATCGACTCGGTATGAGATGTTTGACTCCAGATGAACTGGAGGTTCTGGCAATTTAATCCGCTTAATCCATCAAACATTAATTATGTAAATATTTTTATTCTCTATTTATTTTTGATTTATAAAAATTTTGAAAATGAAAATACAAAAATATAAAACCAATAAAAAGAAAATAGAAAAATATAAAACCTAGAAAAACAAAATATAAAATCAGAAAAAATTCAAAAAATACCAAAAAGAATCTTCTCGACATGTCTCTTGGAATCGATAACATTTATTACCTAGAAAGTGTTGATTAACAAATCGACACGGGCGTGTAAATGAAGTTCACGCAAGATTTTCCAAATGCTTTCTAAACATGTCATTTCTAAATTTTTCTCATCATACTTAGTCATTTCAGTGCATAACTCGGTCCCGAATGTAATAGGGAAGTGTACGCTTCAGTGCGCTTACTCTAAAAATAAGAAAGAAGTCCGATCGATCATGTGTGTTTTTTAAAATCGTTAAAACACAATTTTTCATAAAAGAACTTTCAATGTCAAAAAACACACACACACACACACACTCCCATACCCCGGTATTATTTCTTCCCAATAAAAATTGTAATTGTTAAAATTGTGTGTTCATCCACTCCCGCTTCCTCCGAATAATTTTTCAAAGAAATTGTAAGTACGTATAATTCATTTTATGTGAAATCAATTTCTGAGCAGGGAGCTTTTAAAACCAAAGACTTTTAATGTGACGTGATACATCTCATGAATGTCAATTTATGTATCAAAACACATTTTGTGAAATGAAAATTGGAAAATTAATGTCAATTATTAATGAAACATTTGTTCACTAAGTGCATCTTACGTTGTCTTCAACATGTGTGGTGTCATATCAAGTTTTCATTCCATTGTCCAAGTTTTTAATAAGTATTGGTATCCACATATACTGTAAGGGAGCTATCGAATCTGAATTCATGCAATAATCGTGTATAATTTTTCTCGCCCATGGAATTTTTTCATGTCGAAAATTTTAAACAATTGGTATTTCAAATACAAGGTTTTTAATATTAAAATAAGGGGAGAAAACTGTGATTAAAAATATTTCTAGACGAATGTGACTTTAAGACTCTAAGATGCAACTCTTTCCTCATTCTAAATAATTTTGAATCTCGGAGCACCTATGAGGAAGGGTAATTTGAAAAATAACAATGTCAGAAAATGGTTTTATGGTTCGATCTCATACCCAACACCCTATTAATTTCACGCCGATGTGAAGTCCTAGAGGTGGTTAGGTTAGAATACGTCCTACGACCAACCAGAACCGAGGTATCTACCCAAGGACACTCCATAGTTAGAAATAGCAGTCCTTAGGTATGATTGGAGATGAATGAGTATAAGGGAAAAATGCAGACTAAGATTGAGCTAACACTGGAACAATCACAACAAGGTGTTAGTAATGACGTCTTGGTAAGCATTGAAGGGGTTGAAGAATTAAAAAGAAATGTATGGATAAAGGATGAAAACAAAGCAGCCCTCCATACAACTTAGGCAAAAATCGGGTCAATACATAATCTATCAAAATCACCATATAGATGTTGATATTGCAGAAAGGTCGTCATAGACCTAGGTGACTGCAATGCAAAACTTTCCCAGCCATTTTAGTTCTCTTAAAAGAAACATGTCTCAATTTGTCACGGAGAAACACACGTTATCTATTGGCATCTCACTCGAATTGTTGATATTGAATAGGTGGCAGTCTTCTGCAGCCTTTCGACCTCCCTCAAACACCAAAGTGCACAAAACGAGTCTAGAGCCAAGAAGAGACAAATTATAATATCATTAGACACAATGTCAAAATACACTGTGAACAACATAAAGTTCACAGAGTTGTAACAAAGAGTCCTAACAGCATTAATCCTTGGATCTTGCCAGAACATCCGAGTGAGACTTAAGTATTCACAATGAAGATGGAAATCCTGCTTGAGCCAACATCATAACAACTCTTGGAATGGGTGTGACTTGCAAGAATCTATATGAATCGAGCTTGTGATAAACTTGGAATAAATCTGGTCTAGAAATAAATTAACGACTTAATCAGAAAGATAGTAACTATCTAATTCACTCTTACCGTGTTGTCTGCTTTGAGATGTTCTGGTAATGAGACAAGAAGCATGGTGAAATCTGATACATATGTGTTTAGAAGATCCTATGCATTTGAGCTGGAAACCTTGTCCAAGGAGATTCTTTGAATCTACAATCTACCTAATCACAGGTATAAGTACTTTATACATAAAATGGGAAACCTCGTTATGGCAACCGAACCCAAGATGATTGACAAAGCCATATTCATCTTTAATTGCTACCTGACTTATTTCATGTTTAAAACACAGTGTTGTATGGAGAAATGGATGAAAAATTTGGTATTTAAAAGGGGGGGGTGACCGTTGGTCACTGTTCAGTGACCATTGGAGTCACTGTTCATGACCGTTGGGTTACTGTTCACCTATAAAAAATACTATATTACCCACACCTTCTCGCAAAAACCGCATCGTCGTCAAGTGCCGCGTCTTAAGCCTTGAGGATAAATCCCGTGTTTTAGGGTCATTTACGACATCAATAAATTTACTATCTATTTTTAGTATTGTACGCGTTTGCTTTTAAATCGTAATCGTTAAGTTAATTCGCGAATGTAAACGGGCATCAAACAATTAAATGTTTACATCAAGCAAGTGTTAAGTAATTATTTTGAGGATAATTATTAACTTTGTTCATTTTATTTATATTGGTTGCGAAAGTGTTTACGTTTCACGATAAAATACGTTTAGGCATACCCAAAACCACCAAAACTTTTCTATGCTTCAACAGATACCCACAATTGTACCCTAAGTCTTTGAAAAGTAATCACATTGTTATAAGATAAACGAGTATGTAAAAGAGTTTGTAACAAGCATGTATCCCCCTCGCGGGTTTATAAAACATGTAAATAAGTAAAGGCGAGGTTATGAACTTCACCTAATAGGTAGTTGTAATAAATATTCCAAAATGAAAGCTGACGACCTTATCATAATCTTAACAGGGAAGGTTGATATAGAAAATGATAGTAAACAACCACTTCACGCAACCTGAGTAAATATGTCAAGTCTTAGGTAGATTGTACTCTAGAACTTTGGTTTAGAGAGTCTAATATTGTTATGAGTTTGATTGGAAAGTTTGGAATTATTGTATCACCGTTCAGGCCATCATAATTCAAAAGTCATTCAGTAAACGTTTGAGGAGCTAGGGCACTTTAAATCGTAAACCCAACAACCCAGTCAGAACGTAATACCAAGATGAAACCCCTTAATATGAAGCTCCCTAGTATTGTGATACGATATAATCGGTTTTAAGCGTTTTGATCAATATCTGGAAATGATAAGCACGAGAAGCGTTAATTAAAGTTATGTCTTGTAATGTTTTGAATACATTTTTATACTTTTTCAAAATGTTACATTTTAGACCCTTGAGAATAAAAAAAAACATACCCTCGGAGTTTGTACTTTTATGAGTTTGGTCCTTTACGTTTAAAAGATATACAAAGTAAACCTTTGTTATCCTTAATTATATTAAGTCAAACAAGAATGTTATCGGTCTTAGAAAGTCAAACTAGGTCATGTGTTGTAATAGGCTAGTTGGGTTCAACAGGCTTGGATTGTAATCTAATATTGTCCGTGTTTCGGGCTCAAAGTCCAAGTTATGCCAAGCCCGACCCAAGTTACAAGCCCATAAGACACCTAGCAAGGTATGGGTATAAATATCCCTTCACCACACTTGGTGAAGGGTGTTGGTTACTTTTCTGTTACTTGTAACTTCCCATTGTTCTCTAATCTAACCTTCTTTCTTGTTTCTATCTCTACTTTCTCTCTCTAAGATTTCATCTTATTTTCTAGCATCTTGGTATAGATTATAGTTGTGTAATGGATTAAACTAGTGGGATAACATGTGGTATCACTCGCCAAGGGGTGTTTAGTGTTTGTTTTGTGTGAAATTCGTGGGTCTAGTTGATTGTTTTTCTTTGGTTCGAAAAAAAGCAAGAAAAAATCAAAGTTTGATCTTTGTTTCGTGGTTAAAAGTGTTAAAGACTTGTACTTTTGGGCTTAGATCACTTCCTTGCATCATTACTAAGTGGTTTTAACATCATTTCGTAGCTTACAAGAAAGTTTGAAGATTTTTTCTTGGCTGCGTTTTGCCTATCTGAAGGGGTGTTCGTCGTTGCGTTTTGATCAGACTCGTTGCGTTTTGATAATATTCGTTGCGTTTTGATCAGACTCGTTGCGTTTTGATAATATTCGTTGCGTTTTGATCAGACTCGTTGCGTTTTGATCATACTCGTTGCGTTTTGTCACAAGTTGAAGACCCTCACTGCGTTTTGACTAAAAGAAACTCTGCCCAATTAATTTCTTGATTGCGTTTTGCCCAAGACTCGTTGCGTTTTCACCAAGACTTATTGCGTTTTGACCAAGACTCGTTGCGTTTTGACCAAGAATCGTTGTGTTTTGACCAAGAATTGTTGCGTTTTGACCAAGACTCGTTGCGTTTTAACCAAGATTAGTTGCATTTTGCTGAGACTCGTTGCGTTTTGATCATATTCGTTATGTTTTGCTCATACTCACTGCGTTTTGGTTAAAAGTCACTGCGTTTTGCTCTTGAGTTTTATCTACAAGTTGAGATTTGCTCCTGCGTTTTGTCCATTGAAAACCTATGTTTTGAAACCCTAATTTCCCAGAAAAACTGCTCATAACTTTTGATCTATAAGTACGTTTCAGGCCCGTGACATCTCTAAACGATAGAGGGAAATACGAGATGGATTTCGCTTGTAACCCACCCTTTAGCTAGTTTCGGATTTTTCGGGGCCCAAACACCCTCGTTTATATGAGTTATTGTCATTTTTCATTTTTTTGGAATTTGTGTTGGAGACTTTATTGGACTAAAAGGGACATATTTATACTCAACACAACAAACAACAACCAATCCAAACAAACAATCAACTTAATACATACTTGAAATGTCAATTATTATTCCATTAACGGTTTTCTTCTTGATTTTGTAAAATCCTGCGAAGACTACGATTCTTTTTCTCGGTTTTAATCAACGATTTATAAAATCCTCAAGAAACGTTTAATTCATTTAAAACCACAATCAAATCACTTCATAACACTTAAAGATCCGATATCCGTTACAACAACTTCATCCATGTCCAAATTTCAAATACCAATTTCGCAAAACAATCATCAAAATGTCTTCATAATGCTATCATGGAAGAGGGTTTGCAAAGATCGTCCACAATGTTGGCATCCGGGTAAATTATGTTCAGTGGAAATCCAAAATCAAGAGATACATGACATCCAAACTAACAGTGAATCATCCACTATTGTCTCCAAAATCCACATACCTCGTATCAAATAGGCTGAGAAAACAGTTCCAAATTGCTGAAGGGTAGTTCTGAAACATCTTCAGAGAGGTATATGTGGAGAACTAATAAGAATGTTTAACAAGACATACGGAGATCAATGAATGACTGAAAACTAAAGTCCGTTCAGATCATTCTCAAGGATTAGATAACGATTATCTACTCCACAGTTGATGCTTGTCCGCCGAATTGCTTGTGAATGTGAAAGCCATTGAAAGTGGAAACAAGGTGAATCACTCAATGTTCAAAGATCTTGTAACCAATTTATATTGGGAGTTTGAAAAATTCAACATCTCGGCGATGGAGAATCACTTGAATCGTATTTACTCACGGTTTTTACAAGTGATGAATGAGTTGTCAGAGAAATCAGGGTCATGATATTAAGCTCAACACTGTGAATGTCCTGGTCTTACTTCAACTAAACCCAAATGGCAAAGGTTTTGTGGAGAAACTTGTTAAGCAGAGTCAAGAAAACTGAAGACTGTTCCTATCACAAGCGTTATGAGCATTCTGAAGCAACCAAGAATGAGAGTCTATGAGAGAAGGAAGTAACTGACTTAGCACGCACTACTAATCCACTTGCACTTGTTGCTCAACAACAAACCAGTTTACCTTCATCAAAACCATCCTATCAAAACAACTCAATATTCCTCCACCAGATCCAACAGTCTACAGAAACAGCAGGAATAAGCTACTGTTACTATTCTGATCTCCTACTTAGGATCCAGAATGTACGGTTACTGAAGATGAGGAAATGTTCAACGGAAAAGGGATGTGAAACACTCATGGCTTTAATTCTCTCTCGTATAAGAAAGTCTACAAAACCTACCCAACAACAATACTTCGAACTTATCAAACATCAAGTCAAGTAATCAGATAATTCTCCAAGAATCAACAGAGGAACTAGGTATGATAATCAGAGGGCAGTTAATGTTGTTGGGGCTAGGGAAAATGTAGGTACTCTGGTAGTGCAAAAGTCTGGGATTCAGTGTTACAACTGCAAGGAATATGGGCATGTATCAAGGGAATGTTCAGAAACAAAAAGAGTAAAGGTGGCTTATCACAAGGAAAAGATGTTATTGCATAATACAAGAGGAAGCGTGGGGTTTAGTTGAATCTGCAGAACAAGTTGATTGGAAGGATGATATGATGATGAGTCTGAAGATCAGGGAATTGGAAGCACATTATATGTACATGGAACATACTTCAACGAGGTTACTCCAGATCAAATGTTGCAAAATTCTGGACCAATCCTTTGATGATGATGCCATAATGCCATTAGGTACAAAACAATAATGAAAACTAATAATGTGTTTGCCATGGAAAAATGAATCATCCTGAGCAACCTGAAAATCTACGTAATGACATTATCTGATGGAACAAGGTGGACTATAATAATCACTATTGATTATGCTGAATATATGTTTTGATAGTGCTCAGGATAACCAGGATGAAATGATGATCATGATCAAGAAGTATCTTGCTTGCATTCTTTAATTTTTAGAAACTAAAATGTGAATTGCGAGACAGCAAAAACCAAATAAATTTTTTGGAATCATCCAAACAAGGAGTTAGGTGATAAATTGAAAGGTGGAAATTGAGGATTTCAAAATAGAATAAAAGTTTAGAATCATCAAATAACCATTTCAAAGAAGCAAACAATGAACTGTCCAAGACTAATCAGTTGATGTTTAAAGAGCCATTAAGATAGTTCCCAGGGAACTTGATAAGTTAATGATGTGAATTATGCGGTCTCAAAGGTGGAATTGATTGTGCAAAGCTAAAGGGGATTTAATGCTCATACAAAATCATTTTGAAAAATATTCTAATGCATTAACTCAAAAAATAACCCCCCCCCCCATGATTAATCAAACAATTTCGGATATGAAAACGGAGCTTGGTTGCACATCAAGAAACCATCTCCATAATGTCACAAGAAAAAGAGGCTCAGGATTAAGGGGGCCCTTTTACAAACTTCTGAAGACAAGGGAACTTGATTTAAAGTCATTGCTTTAGAAAAACAAAGTCAAGGTTTTGAATGATATTGTATATTAAACCGGTCAAATGTTCAAACAATGATTATTGCTTAATCGTAATTGTAAAACGAATGTTTTTGCAAAACCTGAGTTCCGCAAGAAAGCCAAAGAGCGAATCCTTGTCTGTAGTTTTAGGTTGCTACAATGATAATCTTGCGTTATTAATGTTAGCCCGGACTTCAGACGAAAAAGATTCGTCTTGAATAAGAACCGTTCGATCAAAATTAAGCGTTTT
Source organism: Tanacetum coccineum (assembly GCA_026074375.1). Taxonomy (NCBI): domain Eukaryota; kingdom Viridiplantae; phylum Streptophyta; class Magnoliopsida; order Asterales; family Asteraceae; genus Tanacetum; species Tanacetum coccineum. The sequence goes on from BQNB010066295.1 coordinate 32,484, forward strand.
AATCAGACCATGTGATTATGATCAGTTGAATAATCTTTATTGGTTTGTTCGTTTCCACAACGAGAAAAGTCTGGCCTACTGAACAATTACTATTTCCAAAAAACGGTCACGTCTGAGTAATACATCTTTAATAAGGAATTTTCCAAAGAGTCTTTTCGTAATACAATCAACTTTGTTTAGAAAAACGGAATGGATGATTCCATTCCTTGGGATCAAATTGTTAAAAGTCTAAAGAACTTTTCAAGATTAAAAGAGTGTTGACACGATTTGTGCGGAGTGGACGTTTTTGCAAACAAAATAATTTCCAAAAGATCATATTTTGGCTATCATCGATCCATTTCATTCATAAACACAATTGAAGGAAATTTTGGCCCCCAAATTAGCGATACTCAATGCGGATTAGAAAATTTGTCACTGTGCTTGAACGGAGGAAATGGTTTTTTTTTCTTTCTTCCTTACATTTTTTTTTTTATAGTTTTTATTTTTCTCCTTACCCCCCCCCCCCACCCCCCCCACCCCCCCCCACGTGTGGGCCCCCCCCCCATGCCTGCTGCTGTACGTTAGCGTTTTAACAAATAAGGCATTTTCTTAACAAACGAACCTTACCACAATATATCTCAATTGTGGCCAATAATAATGCTCCTCAACAATAGCGAGAGTCTTGTCACGTCCGAAATGTCATCCAAAGGACGCTTCCATGTACCTCTTTTAATCGATTGTTCTCTTAGTGATGTACGAGGGATACACAAACGGTCATTATAAAATAAATACCCGTCACGCTTTTACAGTATGGTGGTACGCTATTTTATTTCTCCAGAAACTGCTTAAAGAAATCAAGATGTCCTCGATCATATAGATCTTTGAATGGTGTTAAAAAACCCTATAACTTTTGTCTTCAATGTTACTAACAACTCAGCCCTTCGACTTAAAGCATCTGCAACTTTATTTTGTTCACCAGCTTTATGCTTCAAAACGAAAGTAAAACGATGAAGATAAGCGATCCATCTCCAATGCATTCTATTCATTTTGTGTTGGCTATTGAAGTACTTCAAGGCCTCGTGATCAGTATAGGAGGAACGGGAACGCACGTGATGAATAATAAGTATTGTTTCATAATGGTAAATGATCGGGAAATAGATAGAACTTCTAAACTCATAGCCGTTTGACGTCACTTTTTGTCGGGCTGTCACGTAAGCTTTTCTACTTAAGGAAGGCTATGGTGTTATCAATCTTGTGATAATGAAACGGACACCAAGTTCCAACATTAATTGACGCTAGTCCTAAACCCAATGTGGTGAAAAGTTTATCAAAATTTGGCAAAACTAAAGGTGGTGCACTTGTTAGCTTTTCTTTAATTTGTGCAAAGATCTCATCAGCCTCTTTACCCACACTCGAAACATGCTGTGTTTCATGTGGCACCGACGTGATTGGTGCTATTTATTTGGCATAAGTTTATATGAACCTTCGAAGATAGAAAGTTTGCTTAAGACCATGGAAACTTCGCACTTCACTAATACCTTGTGGTTTAGGCCATTCTCTAATTGCTCGAACCTTATCTTCATCAACTCGGATACCATGAGAAGTGATTATGAAACAAGAACAACAACTTATCTTATCAGTTAAGAAATTGCATTTCTTTAAGTTGATATACAACGATAATGCAATGAGAACTTCCCGTAAGTGTCTGAGATGCTCCTTTTCGGACTTGCTATAAATGAGTATGTCATCAAAATAAACTACAACAAATGAACCGATAAATGGCTTCAATACCTGATTCATTAAACGAGAAAAGGTACTCGGAGCATTTGATAGTCCAAAAGGCATGACCAACCATTCGTAGAGACCATCCTTAGTCTTAAACGCCGTTTTCCACTCGTCACATGGTCGAATCCGGATTTGGTGATAACCACTGCGTAAATCAATCTTTGAAAATATCTTTGACCCTTCCAACATATCTAGCATATCAAGGCGTGGAATCGGGAAACGATATGCAATAGTTATCTTATTAATTGCTCGACTATCCACACACATTCGCCAACTACCATCTTTTTTTGGAACTAATAAAGCTGGAACGGTGCAAGGGCTCATGCTTTCCTGAATTAGACCTTTCCTCAATCAGTCTTCAACTTGATCATGT
>BQNB010066296.1:23704-34619 GCA_026074375.1 Tanacetum coccineum
ACTTTTCCCTTTTCTCACATGATATTAGTTTGATCTTTCCCGGATCACGATCGTCCCCTGAACCTATTTGTGCAACATTTTATTCTAATCTTTTGTGGTCATCACGTTACCACTATTGAGTTCATATTTCGAAACCCTAATTCGAATAACAATAAAACGTTTCCCTTTGTAATATCAACATCGAGTACATAATGTTTATTAATGATGTTGATGATATTTCGATCATAACATATGCAGGTGTGTCTTTTTGTTACTGAAAAGTTAGGTTTAAACATTTAATAGATTAATTTTTTTTACTTTTTATGAATACATAATTGTTGTTGGTGCAAAGTAACATATAACCTAATTCATACGTGACACATCTGGTATTTGTAAATTTGCTGTTAGGTGTATCATGTATGTATACAGATGATGTTAGTGTTATAACAATTTTATGCATAAAAGGAACCACTTTGGTTTTGGGTTTTGGAACTATGATTAACAAAGAAAATCATATTTCGAATTGTGTTTTGTGGAGTTTGTTGTTCATAAAGAATATTCAAAGATCTAGGAGGATAAATTGATTTTGCTGATAATGCAAACATCGGGAATATATACAAGTATGATGTTTATTGGAAGAAAGAAATGCTAAAATTTAGAAATTTGTTTGTATTAGGAGGTTTTAATTCTCATTGAACAAAGATATCAGTTTCAGCGAGGATCCTGCCACGTATCATATCCTGGTATATTTATCCCCGTTACTAAGAACAAACGGTTTTTGGGATGCCAACGTGATTGGACAACTTGTGTGTCCACATCATTCGTGGGTTAGCAGCCTGATCACGATGGGGGGGGGATGTGAGCACACATTTGTCCAATCTTCTGGCATCCACACAAGCTGTTGTTCTAGTAACGTGGATATACTAGGATAGGATATGTGGTAGGATCCTTGTTGAAGCTGATATCTTTGTTCAATGAGACTTAAAACCTCCAAATAATATGTTGAGGCTGGCACAAACAAAATGGCTGTTTTTTTGGAGCGCTGGGGACATGAATACTCAAGGCAAGGTCACCGGGCCAACCATGGACTCTAACAGTCTCTTCGGGTCCCCACCAGCTAAGTCGCTAAGTATGTTGACTGTTCAAAGCCTCTTCTTAAATACATCCACATCAATACCCAAGTGATGAGCAGCTTGTTCAAGGGCATCTGAACACAAGATAACATTGAATAAAGATATAAAAAACATACATAAATGTACAAACATATATGCATAACATATTAAATAACTAAAAAGCTAGCCATTTTCTAACATGTTTTGTTTATATTGTCTTAACACACCCCGAAGACTTGTTATTTACTCATTCTCTATGCAGTTATCTCGGTCTGATTTCAAATATCGTTCAAGGACCGAGATTTGAAATATCGGTTATCGCGGTGAGATATCGGTTTTTATATTATCTAGAATATTAAATATATATATTAAAATCATAAAAGATTAAACATAAAACATAGCATAAAAGTGTCAAACGTAATTGTTTTAAGTAGGTTTTAAAAAGAAGTGGGCTGCCAAAACACTATGTGGGCTGCCAGAAAAAAGAAAAAATAAAAGTAAAAAAAAAGTCAAAAAAAGTCAAAAACGAGATTTTCTTTATCAAAACGAGATCCGATATCAAAATCTCGGCAAAATCTCGTCCAATATCGCCGAGAATATCGGTTCCGATATTTACCACCGAGATTTTTTCTAGCTCCGAGATCCGAGATATCGCCGAGATTAACTGCATAGCTCATTCTCAAACGATGATATAATTACATTAATCAACAAACAAAGCATATTCTTAAATCATACATGCACATATTTGTATATAATCCAATCTTATTTCTCTTTGTTCTTCTATTTTATCAAACTTCCCTATTTTTTTAATTTTTTTGTTCTTTGGGGGGGGGTGTTCTTTTCATTATCAACTCAATTTTAATTTTAAAGCAACAATATAGGGTATGTTTGGCAAAAATAACTGTTGCTGCTGGAGATGGAGCTCGAGATAGATGGAGATGGAGATTATAAAAAGAGATTATTATTATAAGCTACATGAAGTAGCATTTGATTTTAAGAGATCATGGAAGATTATTTTTTTATAATCTTTTATAAGCTGATATGCCAAACGAAGCTATAATTTTAAGTAGTTTATTTTTTCAAAAAATAATCACAATCTCTTCATAATCTTGGGTTCCAAACATAGCCTAGGTATAGAATTTAGAGTTTTGATATATAGACCTAAATTGTAGACCTACAAATATGCCTACACCCTTAAACAAATTTCTAAATTTTAGCATTAGTTTCTTTCTTCGAATAAACATCATGCTTGTATCTATTCCCTACGTTTGCATTATCAGCAAAATCAATTTGACCTCGTGGATCACTGAATATTTTTTATGAACAACAAACTCCACAAAACACGATTCGAAATATCATTTTCTTTGTTAATCATAGTTCCAAAACCCAAAACCAAAGTGGTTCCTTTTATGCATAAAAATGTTATAACACTAACATCATTTGTATACATACATGATACACCTTCTTACAACAAATTTATAAATACCATGACAGATGTGTCACATATGAATTAGGTTATACGTTACTTTGCACTAACAGCAATTATGTATTCATAAAAAGTAAAAAAAAATAATCTATTAAATGTTTAAACCTAACTTTTCAATAACAAAAAGACACACCTGCATGTGTTATGATCGAAATATCATCAACATCATTAATAAACATTATCATGTACCCTAATAAATATTATGTTGTTCGTTGGAAGTTATACACCCAAAACTTATGAATGGGTCAACTTGGGTAATGGTTAATCTCAAACGGGTCAAATCACAAATTCAGCTACTAAAAGGGAAGAGATAAAACGGGCTGAAAGTAGCCAAAGTCTATTTTAATGCATACCACCATCTAATTCGCTTATTAAATATTTATATTATCTAAAATTTTGAAATAAAGTTTAGATGTCTATATTAGTTATAATTCTGAAATATAGTTACTCTAATCATTAATTTCCAAATCAATTGGTTTGCATTTTAATCTGTATAATAAATTGACCCCGTTGCAAATCTGACATTTTGTTTTGGGTTATACCGTGCACCTGAAAGTCGCCCACATTGCTACCCTTTTAACTTAGTAATTAACCAATATTCCTCTGTATGTTATCTCAAAATAGTCGTTGTCAACTGGTCATGTTAACGCGTCGAATCAATCTCCTTTATGCCAGTACCGTCTCTACTAAACTAAATATGGTTACAAAAACCTACAATTGATCAGTACGTCTCTCCTTAACCAGATCTGGTATAAACCTACAAATCTCGTCAATTTGGGTTTTTTGGGTATAATTGGGCTAGGTGCTATGGTTGAAGTGGCCATTATTTGGTTGATTAGAAAAAAAGGCACATCCCAGACACATCATGGCAGGGTATACTTTCCTTCGATGTCCATAATCCATACCTAATTCTTGACATGAAGGCTATACCACTCCCAATATCATACTTTTATATCAGAACATCAGTTGCTTGTTATCTTCAATCTTTGATTACTAAAGTTTTGATTTTATCGATTATGTAGAACAATTTTGCTTGATACATCTTTTTAATTATTTCTTAAATGACATCGTGAATTACTACGCAGTTTGAGTTTGGTTATTTACAGTTTGGTACTGAAAGAGTTCGAAACATGCACACTATTAAGATCTTCATTCCACACTATTTATACAAAACTAATTTTCCTAATTGATAATTTCAAGCTTTGGTAATCAAATGGTGAAAGAAATAAGTCCCCGATTTATCTTATATAAAAAGATGACGATGATATGGCAGATGGTTCAAGAAGCAAACAAGATTGGTTTAGGTTTGGACGTTCTAGACAAGTTATAGACAATTCCGACTATTATGACCTGTTTAAGATATGCCTTTTACTCGATTAACCCATATTGAGTCGTTTTAAAAAAATTAAAATCTGGCCCGATTATTCACAAAACTGTAAAAAGGGACAAAACAAAGTTGACATAATAATGTCAGTACCAGAATTTATATGCAAGTAATAGACATATCTCAAAAACATTACTTTAGCTACGGTTAGGTTTATAACGATTTTTAGTGATTCATTTATTTCTTTCACAATGGCCCATATGGACCTGAATCATATGATACAAATGTTGAAATAGCACGCTTTATACCTGTTTGTCTGTTTCCTAACCCGTCGTACCATAAAGAAAATAAGTATGGTATGTGAATAAACTTCCACTGCATAGGAGCTTGTATGTATAGTTGTATATCACATCACCAATTGCATATTCATGCATCTCATCTTTATCTTCTTTCTGTACTGCTTTTAATTGGTATTATGATTAAAATGTTTCTTATACAGAGGGATACAACTGGTCTGTCTTCTGAAAACACAGAGCTTAAAATTCGATTACAAGCTATGGAACAGCAAGCGCAGTTACGTGATGGTAAGTTTTCATGTACCTTTCGAGGCTTTGAGTATTTCTATGACTTAGGGAATAGCATAAAACCAGAAAGAATTATCGTTGCTCCAATTTAAATAACTGCAATACTATTTTCTGATATTCTTACTTTGACCGGGCCAGATCAAGAATCAAGTCATTAAATGTTTCCTTTGTTATTGATCTTTGGGTTTCAAATTTTTTTAGTACCTAAATCAATTTCCTAATGTTTCTACATTTTTCAATTCGATAATTTTTACATCAAACTCATTTTAACAAGTGTCACAGGACTTTCAGCATTCAACTATTATATAAGCATCACATACAGATTTTAGTTTATTGGAGGAGTCAAGATGGGTGGGTTGGGTAATGGGTCAAAAAGATCAGACCTGCACTTTGTTGTCCATTTCAAGAATGTTGTAAATAGTAATGTATTAGTTATGATTAAGAGAAGCTACAATATAACATAATAATAAAATTTCGGAATATATGAATTTGGGATGCTGAGATCGCTTGAGTACACTTGATATGAGTTTTCACGTGTTTGAACTATTTGACCATTCCATATTTTACCACCTTTCTATCTTTCCCATTATACCCTTTTGTTACATAAATACAACCCTGGTTGACCTGTTTTGTATGAATGGGTTAAAATGGCCATCTTATTGTTCATGAACCACCCGACTAAACTTCCGATTTGACAATACAGCTTTGAATGAGGCACTGAAACAGGAAGTTGAAAGACTAAGAATAGCGACAGGGGAAATAGCAAACAGTTCAGATGGTTACAATCTCGGCATGCACCATCTTCAATATAATCAACCAAACTTCTTCAGAAACCAGAAACAATCAGAGCTGCCACAATACCACCACAACCACCAATCCAACATGTCAAACAACCACCATACACTTGCAGCCGCCGCCCAACAGGATCCTCTTGGCCGTTTTCAGGGGCTTGATATCAGTAACAGAGGTGGTTCTCATCTAATCAAATCAGAAGGTGTTTCAATCAACGCTAGTGAAAGCAGTGGCACATTTTGATTCTCAAGGATCACCTGGTTTGTTGCATCTGTCACAATTTATAATTGTCCATAGACTGACATGTCCTTTAGCGGCTAGAAATATCGCTTTCTTTTAAATTTAATTGATTTGTTCATTTTTACGTGATTAGTGATTTAGTATTTAACATGTCGGTTAAAATATGTAATGTTGTTTGTTGGGGTGGTGGTGGTTTGTTTTGTTTCTCTTGCAACACTTTAACTTGTATAACATTTTCGTAGCTCATTGTGAATTGTGAAGTGTATCTTGTTTATTAAACTATGGGAATGGTATTCTTGTGTTGATTGGTTACACAAGATTGTGTTTATACTTTATATTCTTCTTGTGTTTCGACTTTTATAAATGTCCTTCCGTCCTTCGTGATTTCGAAGAAATATGCTGTGCATACACGTTTTAGTGCGACGTTACTTTGAGGACAAACCATGCTTTGTAGAGACCTAAGTATAAAAGATGGAATAACGGTATGTCGTTTCACCAACATTATTTCTTACTGGACAAGGACCAAAATTTAAAAGCATCGGAAGTTTTTTCTGCAAGGCAATCAACACAAATGAATTACTTCAAAATTTAGCAAGAAGCTAGTTAGTTTACAAGTTGGCAACCAACGATGACCTCGAAAAAAACCGCAACAGGCATAACAAAACTAAAACAACACTTGAAAAGAATAGCTTCTGCCATCCAAAAGCACACAAGACTAACCACTTACGGTTGAAACAACACAACTGACATTTATGTTTAACTATGTCCAACAAAGAAAAGATTGCAGTGGTGAAAATGGTGAAGAGGTTTCACATTCTCTATAGCATCATGGTAAACATTTGGAAAAAGGTTTATATGATTTCTATGTTGTATATTTTTTAATTTCTGATTTTATAAACCTATTATTATGCTTAAATTTGTTAAAACTCTATAACTTGATGAGGTATTAAATGAGTTACATGTATTTTACTTGTAATGAAAATGTTCATGAATTTAGACCCGTTTTATTCAATGTGATCGATAAAATTATATCTCTAGCGAGACTCAATTTATAACCTCTTCATCTTTATATAATCTTTTTTTTAATGAACCTCTCATAGTAAATGCTCTTACCGTCTCAATTAAACATAGAGCTACATCGTACCTTTTAGTACCCAAGGGCGGAGCCAGGATTTTCAGTAAGGGGAGGCTGGTAATGCTTAATGCAGAAAGTTATAATGATAAAGGGGGCTCAATGTAAAAAACTAGTAGAAAAGCGGCTTGCAATATAGATAATTAATGAATAAAATAAGCTGATTAACTAGTCCTCCTACTAGCTCCGTCCCCCGTAGTGGTTGTAGTTAAAACATCATTTTCAATCGGTTACTCAAACAGTTGAGCTTAGAAATTACTAGAATAAAGTCGACTCACACACAGTCTCACACCCACTATGTGAAAGTGAAAGAAAAGTACTGTAGAAAACAAATGCCCCTAATATTTTCTTCACCAATACTTGTAAAAACATCATTTTCATTATTAACACAAAGAATCAACAGAGCTTCATCCAACATGGCTAGTAATTGCGGCGCTCACTTTAATCTGTCATCAACAAGTGTGCTCAAGATTCTGAAAGGAGATATAACTCGTTGGTTTATCGATGGATCATCTGATGCTATTGTATGTTTTTTTTTACATTTTATTCCTTCATTGATATCTGAATTTTAAATTAATGATTGCTCGCTTTAACTTTATTCGTGGGCTTACGAGCTTATTTGATTTAGCCTTTCCGGCTTATTCTCGGACTTATGAACTTATATAAGCTTATAATAAGCTCATAAATCTCAAATAAAGCTTATATAAACTCCTAAGTATCAAAATAAGCCAGGAAATTCGTTTATGAAATATAAGCTCAAATCACATAAGCTAATAAGCTTAAACAAACACCTTCTTTAACTTTTTCTATCACCTATTAAATATAAGAACTTTTTCTATGTTTTGTGGAAAATTAAATCCCTTCATTTTTTATACAAATCTGAAAATAGAAAACTAAGAAACTTTTTCTCTAACTAAACATACCCTTAGTTTTTCTTATTTTGTACCTGTATAACCACAGGTATAGTTCGATACATATCAAAATGATTATCCATAGAATATTGAACTTTTCCTGTAAGGATAGACATAAGAGGATAACTTTTATTTGGAGGTCTGATAGTTCATAGTCGTAAGAATTGTTTGGCAAAGGTAGCTGTAAGTGTAACTTAAAGTATAGAGTACTTGAAGCATGAAATGACACATAAATTAATACCCGTTACGGGTTGTTTGGGAATGCTTATTTATATAAAAATGAACTTATTAGCTGATGCGGTGTCAAAAAACAATGCATTGAATAGTGTTTGAATTAGCTTATATAAATTAAGATGAAGCTTTCTCAAATAAGCTATTATAGAAAAGCTGTTTTTTTTTTTTGGGTAAAGGGTATTACCCCGGTAAAATAAGCTGTTAAGCTTATGATGTTTGTCTATTGTCTCTATCCAAATATGTGAAAGTGTTTACTAGCTGTACTATAACGTAGTAAGTCGATAAGCTTATCCAAACACCCCCTAGGTATGTGATAAGTTTAAAACTGCATTTGAGTAAATTTGCTTTCAAAAGCTCCAATTGTATTTTTGTAAGCTAATAAAAACGTTTTTCTTTTCTTTTCAAATTCAAAGCTTTGTCATCTAAAGAATGGCTTTTCTTTCAATGCAAGCTTAGTTTTGAAAAACAAATGGTTAAGCTCTGAGTACCTCATAAAAGCCGCATGCTAAACAGACTCTATGTTGAGGGCCACAGTAGCAACATCAACCAATAATTTACACCCCAAGTGGTTCATTCTCCACTTGTTAGTTCTCTCTGTGAATAATGTGTTCAAGCATTTCTGCTGTCATTGATCGATATTATGCACAGGTCAATCCAGCAAATGAGCGGATGCTTGGCGGTGGTGGTGCTGATGGAGGTAATTCTCACTTTCTTACAATAGAATGTGAGCTCATATCTTCTCTAAACATTGTTAACACTTGTTGTTTGACTTTGATAGCTATACACCGTGCTGCTGGTCCAGAGCTGCGGACAGCATGTTTTGAAGTTCCCGAAGTTCGTCCTGGAGTTCGTTGCCCAGTTGGAGAAGCAAAAATAACCCGGTATGATCTCAAGATTCTTATTCCATTGTTATCATTCACATCCTATTTCATTACGAGACTAATTGAATGAAGAATTGATGCAGAGGGTTTAAATTGCCTGCATCTCATGTAATTCACACTGTTGGACCCGTTTATGATAAAAGTAGCAATGTTGCAGCTCTGTTAAGTAATGCTTACAGGTACGTTTTGAAAGAATTTATTAACTTGATAATGGAATCTCACATTACCCTCACTGAATTATCTATCAAAATCGTATTTGTTTTTTTATAATCTTGGTTCAGGAATAGTCTGCGTGTTGCAAGAGAGAACAACATTCAGTATGTTGCATTTCCCGCCATATCTTGTGGTGTCTTTGGGTGAGTTCATCAAGTTTATATTTAGGGCGAGTCCATTTCAGTTAACAGTTTTACTAGTACTGAGTTTCACAGCACGTGTAACTATCAATTTCAGATATCCTTTTGACGAAGCTGCAACTGTGGCCATATCTACAATAAAAGAGCACTGCAATGACATTAAGGAGGTATTACCAATCCACATTTCATTGTGACGTTGATTTCCCTTTTCCGTATAATGTACTTTATGCTTTTTTTGCAGGTTCACTTTGTACTTTTTGCGGATGATATCTACAACGTTTGGGTGGAAAAGGCTGAAGAGTTGCTCCCAAACTAGCATATCTGATCCAACTTATCTGTTATCGTGAGAATCATGTATTTTACTGGAGATTGTATTTCCATATTTCTCATTTGTGGTTTCAGTTTCATGCTTTCTGAAGTGTTAATGTACGTATTAGGACCACTATTAGTCTGAACTTGAAAATAATGGGTTGAAAGCAGTTGCTTAGGGTCCATTATCATTTCTCATTCATGGCAAACTAGTTATGATGATTGTAGTCTTTGTAACAACTTTCCCTCATCGAGCGAAAATGTTGTCATATTATTTTGTGACTTTGAATCATGAAATAGTTTTTAGCAATAAGAGCCTGATTCCAAGTCATTGTTGATTTGCTTCAATCTACAGTCTTCTCCGTGTTGACTCCGATCTATTTCACTCTTGTTGCATGTTTCAAATGTGTGTCAGTGCCAGTCTGCTTCAATCTTATCAACTGATTTGCTTTAATCTTGTCAAGGGTGTGCTTCCATAAACTAGTCATCTCTAGGGGCTACGCTTAGCAAATTCCTCTGAATTATTCGATTTATGTTGATTGTAAGATGTACAGCTACTTATAGAAAGTCTTGCATTTTATGTAAATTGTAAGTTTCATTATCTAGCTCCCTTTAAAGACCTGAAGTATCGTACCTAAATTTGTGAACATCTCACAAAAGTCGCAATATAAGAAGGAATATGCTACATCCACAAAAAGACCACAAAAAATATCCACAAACATGAGGTGTCATGTTTTGATTTGGTTAATCAAAGATAAGAGAGATAAATTATTTGAAAAATCACCAATCAAAAAATGCCATCTCATTTTGTGGATGTTTCTTTGTGGTTCTTTTGTGGATGTAGCATAGCTCATATAAGAATCTCTATTTTTCAATCAAATAGTGCAACTCGGTTTAAAAACCGGATCGATCAAAATCGGACTTGACTGAAAACCTATCTGGCCCAAACACTGAACCGAGGACCGGACCGAAATGTCCGGGTCCGGGTCGGTCCAGTTCGTCGATTCGATCCGGTCAATGAATCATAATGGACGGTTTTGCGTAAAAGACCAAACCGGATCAGACAGGATTAAACCAATGATCAAATATGAGATAAAGCGTAGACCGAGGATCGGAATGTCCGGTCAAGCCCGGTCGACCTGGTTTTCCGTTAAGTCAAAACCCGTTAAGTCAAACACCCGTTAAGTCAAAACCACCACTTCCCAAAACAGAACACATTTCAATCACAAAAATGTCCTTCCTACGAACCTTAACAACTCGTACTAAAACTTAAAAACCTTATTTCAATATCATCATCAACAAGCGCGTGGAATACAAACACTAACACTACCAGATCTTCCATACGATTATGGGTCACTTGAACCCGCAATTAGCGGTGAAATAATGCAGATTCATCACCAAAAGCATCACCAGACTTATGTCACTAATTATAATAAAGCCATTGAACAGCTTCATGTTGCTATTGCTAATGGTGATGCTTCTTCTGCTGTTAATTTGCCTGTTAACTTTAACGGTGGAGGTAATTACATTGTTTGGTGATCCTTTTGTTTTAAATTATGTTGTTGCATGTTGAAAAAT